>PVHX01008002.1:0-86622 GCA_004024805.1 Geosciurus inauris
TATAAAAAAAAAAAAAAAAAACACTAAGCTAGATTCACAGCCCAAGGTCCATGCCAGTAATTTATCTCTCATCTCCTAAGGAAGAAGCACCAGGCCAGGGAACATATCAGCTATCTCAGGAAGTAACGGTTCATACTCCTGGTAGGCTGTGACCTATCAACTAGTTGTACACTTTGGTTTAAGCAATAAAAGAAGAGTGAGAGTAAGTATTTATTACTCCTCTTTCAAAAAACCCATTGAGATAGTATGATTAATACCGGAACAGCTAAAAACATTGTATATGCATGTACCAGACCACTGTTCTCCCCTTTACCTCCTGTGGCCTTAAGAAAATGACTACATTTTGAGGCTTTAGTCTCTGCATTTATAAAATGGAGATAATACTATCTCATATTTCCTTTGATAATTAGATGAGTTGATATCTACAAACCACTACAAAGCACTTAGAATAGAAGCAGGTACCTGATAAGTTCTGCTTAAGGAGAAATTTAAAGTTTTTAAATTTTAACTTTTTAGTTATCCCCATTTTAGAGTTAAGGGATCTGAAGTTGAGATAAAGTATTTTTCTAAAATCATGTGACTAATGACTCACAAAACTAGAACTCAAATTATGATCTATCAACTCTATAAATTCTACATTCTGAAACTTGTCATTTCAAGTACACTGACAAGGGCTTAAAATAAGACTCAAAAACTTCTAAAAGGTCCATATTGTATGAGCTGCATTCCAAATTGAAACCACAATCCTAGAACTGAACTTGTTTCCAATGCTAGAAATTATCAGATTTAGGGATGTTTTGTACAGAGAAAGTGACTGCCTCACTCCTACTCCATAAAATACTGTCCTTAGGAATCTCTCTGGATGGAGCTGGGGAGTCCTAAGTGAATCATGTAATGAAATGAAACTCATTGGAAGAAAAGTATTTAAAACAAAATGTCAACCTGACTCTATTCCACAGATAACACATTAATGAGGTTACCTGCAGAGAGAAGAAGACCCCATTCCTTCTCATTTCTGTAGTTCTCTTCTGGGGAATTTCTACTTGGCCTCTTGAGGCTCATAAGTATGTTTCAAGATGAGAAAGTATATCCATTCCTTTTAATATAATGCTTCTCTCCTCCAACTGTTTTCCTTTGAGAATAATAAATTTCTTATTGGAAATTGAGTCTTGGCATGAAGCTTCTCAATTTGCTAGAAGGGAAATATACTATGGAAGTAGGTACTAGAGCAAAGCAAAAGTTCCATCTTGTGAGTCCAGGGAATAACAAGAATTTGCCTACAAGAAATCAAGTAATTAGTCTAATGAAAAGTGAAACAGAAATTCACTCTCTTTTCTGGATCCTCCTTTTAAATGTCCTTAAAGATCTGTATTGGCAAAGGACCTGTTTGTCATGTTTTCTACCAAGAGAAGAAAAAGCAGTTCTTACTTACCTGGCCCCATCTCTGCCAATTGATCTCTTCAAGTTATAATCAGTCTTACAATTCTTGGAAAGCCTCTGCTTTCCTCATATGGCCAGTCTCCCATGGGCTCTCTTTCCCTGCATTGACACCTGATAATTTTTACTCACTGTTTGGATTTTGAGTTAATTATCATCTCTCCTACCATACATACTAGCCACACCTATACAATGTCTTCAGAGCTTTATTCATTCTCTACCAAGAAAAAGAGATGAGGACAGTAAGGGGACAGTATAGGAGGTCTCCTGTTGCTTCCACAGCAACAATAATTTGGCAACCATCTTTTGTGAGTGTAGGTAAGAGATTGTAAAACCCTGGTGGAGGGTTTTGAGAGGGCAGGCTAACACCTAAGTAGCAGGCAATTGTGGTCCCAGCTACAGACACAGACACTGCTTTCCTTTTGAACTTGGTTACAATTCCATCTGAACTTCATCCTGACACCACAAACATCTGCAAAGGGACCCAGAAGGAGTTAGGACCACTTGTACGACATGATCTTATATCTAGAAAATCCTAAAGACATCACCAAAAAACTGATTTTCTGATACAGTTAGTATATAGTGCTTCCATATACTAACAACAAACTCTCGGAAAAAGAAATAACAATCCCATTTAGAGCAGGACCAGAAAAGAATATTTAGAAATAAGTAAATAAGTTTAAAAAATGAAGTAAAAGCTTGGTATATTAAAAACTGCAATATAAACACCACCTTCAGTAAGAAGCCAAAGCTGGAGAAATTATATTTTCTGATTTCAGACTGTATTAAGTAGCTACAGTAAACAAAACAGTATGGTATTGGTGTTAAACAGGCATATATACCAATGGAACAGAGTAGGAAACACACAAATCAACCACCTTTATATAGAAAATTAACTAATCATTGACAACAAAGGTGCTGAGAATATACATTGGGGACAAGACACCCCCTAATAAATGCTGTTGGGAACACTAGATGTCCACATGCAAAAGAATAAAATTGGCCTTTTTTTTTTTTAACCAAAACACATTAATTAACTTGAAATGGATTGAAGGCTTAAATGTAAGAGCTGAAACCATAAAATTTCTAAGGAAAAAAAAAGGAAGAACAGCTCTGTGATACTGGTTTTCATAATGATTATTTAGATATGACACTAATGCACAGACGAAAAAAGTAAAAATAAACCAATGATATGACAAACTAAAAGGCTACTACACAGCAAAAGCAAAAAAAAAATTAATCCAGCAAAATGATTGGGAGAAATATTCAGTAAAAAAATATCTAATCAAGAAGGAGATAATATTCACAAGTACATAAGAAACACAACCCAATAGTAATTAAATAACCTGATTTTTTAAATGGGCATATGACTTTGCTATGGTCTGAATGTCCCCAAAATTCAGTTGTTGAGACTTAACTGTCAAGTGACGATAACCAGAAGCATCAGAGACTCTGGGGGATGACTGAGGCACGAGGGCAGAGACTTAGTGAATGTGACTGAGACCTTTATCAAGGAAGCTTCACAAAGTACCTCATAGTTTTGTTCTTCTTCCCTTGCACCACATGAGGACACAGAATTCATCCCCTTTCCTTTGCTCTCCTGTTCCTTTCACCACGTCAAGGTGCAGTAAGAAATCACTCACCAGACACCAAATGCTAACACCTTGTTGTCAACTTTCCCAACCTCTGGAACTGTAAAAAATTAATTTCTAGTCTTTAAAAATTACCCATTCTGATAGTAACATCAAGAGACTAAGATTTGAATAAACTTTTTTTCAAAAGAAAATATAAAATAGCCAATGAGTTTATGAAGAACTATTCAACATTATTAGTCATCAGAGAAATGCAAATTTAAATTATAATGAATTGTCTGTTTAGATCTATTAGGATGGTTAATAACAAAGACAAAAACGTAACAAGTGTTGGCTAAGATGAAGGATAAAATGAAACCCCTGGACACTGTCAGTGAAAATGTACATTGGCATAGCCATTATAATAAATAGTATGGATGTTTCTCAAAAACTCAAAAAAAGAACTACTATGTGATCCAGTGATCCTACTTCTGGGTATACATCCAAAGGAAATGAAATCAGTACCTTGAAAAGAATATCTGTAACCTTATGTTCATTGCAGCGTTATTCACAATATCCAAGAAATTGAAACAACCTAAGTGTCCATCAATGGATGAATGGATAAAGGAAATGTCTTCATACATATACATTTATGTTTATAAATATATGAAGTATATATTTATACATATATAATATTCCAATGTTTATACACATTTTGTGTAAAAACAATGGACTAGTTTTCAGTCTTTAAGAAGAAGGAATTCTTGTTATTTGCATCAACATGGATAAACCTGGAGGACATTACACCAAGTAAAATAAGCCAGACACATGAAGACAAATATGTTATGATCTCACATATGCAGAATCTAGAAATTCAAATTCACAGAAGCACAGAGTGGAATGATAGTTGTCAAGGGCTGGGACTAGAGGTGCAGAGGGCTGTGGGAAAGGGGAAATATTTGCCAAAGAGTACAAACTTTCAGTTATCAGACAAAAAAGTTGTGACACTCTAATGTACAGCATGGTTACTATTGTTAACAATGCTTTGGTGTTTATTTGAAATTTGCTAAAAGAGGAGATTTTAAGGGCTTTCATCATACCCCCCTTCACACACAAACACAAAAATGGTTAATTTGTGGGGTTAAGGATGTTGTATTAGTTTTTCATTGTCATGACTAAAACACTTGACAGAAACAACTTAGCGAAGGAAAAGTTTATTTTGAACTCACAGTTTCAGAGGTTCAGTCTATGGTCAATCAACTCCATTGTTCTTGGCCCAATGCAAGGGAGAACATCATGACAGAAGGGAATAAGAGAAGAAAGCTGTTCAACTCATGGTAGTGAGGAAGCTGGGGAGGGGAGTGCCGGGAAATATAAACCCCAACGGCATGCCCCCAGTTACCCACCTCTTCCGGACATGTCCCTCCTACCTATAGTTATCACCCACTCAGCTCATTCAAACCAGGATGGACTGATTAGGTTATGGCTCTAATCATTTCACCTCTGAACATCCCTGCATTAATACAGGGGTTTTAGGAAAACATCTCCTACCCAAACCATAAGAGGCGTGTTTATCAATTTGATATGGTCATCATTACATAATGTATGTGTAGATCAAATCATCACACTCATTGTATCTATTAAATATGAAGAATTTCTATTTGCCAATCACACCTCTCTACAAAATCAGAATTGAGATACAAGGGGGAAAGTAAAAAAAAAAGAATAGGAGCCCTAAAGCCAGAAAATTTGAAGAAAGGAAAAGAGGAGAGAGACAGAAGGGAAAAATCAGTCTCCACCCACTGAAAACTCCAAAATAACAGGGCAGTGTCTGTCTTGCTTGTCACGTGTAAAGGGTTCTTCACAAATATTTTAAAAATGTATTAAAACTTATTTGGTCAATGTGACTCTACATTAAAAAAATACTTACAATGTGAATACCATACTGTTGTAGCTCATGGTTAGGGAATTACAAAAGAGATCGCCAAGATCAAGTATTTTGGAAGTATTTACTAACCTCAACACATGTCTTGGCAATTTGAAAAGCTCTCCTCAAAGTCTACGAATCAAAAAGAAGAAAAAGAATTGGCTATAATTTAGCATTTGCAAATAGAAAACATAAGGAAAAAAACACTCTAATTTTTCTGACTTTCTCTAAATTTTGTATGTATGCATGACTTTCTATAAATTTTGTAATTTTTTTATTTTTGGTACCAGGGATTGAACTCATGGGTACTCAACCACTGAGCCACATCCTCAGCCATATTTTGTATTTTATGTAGAGACAGGGTCTGAGTTGCTTAGCACCTCGCCATTGTTGAAGCTGGCTTCAATTCTCCTGTGTCAGCCTCCCAAAGTGCTGGGATTACAGGCGTGCACCACCACACCTGGCTGAATTTTATATCAATTTTATATACTGGTTACAATAGTATGTGTTACTGTTGTTGTTCTGTGGGAGGGAGTTCTGTTTTTACAGGTCTTTATTTTCTGGTTAACAGTATCCAAAATGATGAAACCAAACTCATATTTAAATACATGGCCAGTAATTTTGCCTGGTGTTCTATTGTTTTTTACATCTGAGACAATCAATCAAAAACTATAATGCAAAAAAATCTGATGAGAGGCCAAGAAACAACCTTTCATGACAACATCCAAGCCACATATGATTTGTTTCCTGAAATTGAGGTCCTAAGCGACAATTTTGTTCTGACCTCGTATTCATTCAAGGTTTCATGCCTACTCTTGTAATGAGGTGCCCAGGCTTGGTCTTGGTCCCCTCTGTTCTGCAGCATGTCATTATCTCTTTTTTGTTTCTTTTTTTGTTCTCTCAGTCTCTGATTTGCTGGGGCTTGTTCTTTTAAACCACCCTGTTGTTATCTGACACAGATAGCCCTTTTCTAGATAGTTTCTCTCCACAATTCCACTTTCCATTAGTCAGAGAAAATGTCACCTGCAAATGTGGGTCTGTTTTCTTTTTTGATATGGAAAGAAGAATATTTGTGGTCAGATCAATAATAGATTCAGGAAAAAAAAACAACTTTCCTTCCTTAAAAAAAAAAAGTCTGAAAACGTTCTATAAGTTACTTCTACGGTTTCCAAATCAGTAAATAACACCATTTAATCTCTAAATATGATGAAATTTCTCCCCATTTGTCCATAATGATTAGGAATAGGGTCATTCCTATTTTGATAATATACTTAACTGATAATTGTTATAAATACCAAATGTGTTGAAATTTTTATGTTACAGGGCTTTTAAAAACTAACACCAAAACAGGATTGAACCTAATTTAATCTATCCCTATGATGTAGAATTTACTTTAGCATCCAAAATTCTTTTAGTAACTGTTGTGAACATCAATAGTCCTTGCACTAAAATACACAATGGTTTCTTTATTAGGGCTTTCTTCTTTTTTTTTTTTTTTTTTTTTTTTTTTTTTTTTTTTTTTTTTTTTTTTTTTTTTTTTTTTTTTTTTTTTTTTTTTTTTTTTTTTTTTTTTTTTTTTTTTTTTTTTTTTTTTTTTTTTTTTTTTTTTTTTTTTTTTTTTTTTTTTTTTAATTTTTTTTTCCAAACCTTTATTTTATTTATTTATGTATTTTGTATGTGGTGCTGAGGATCGAACCCAGTGCCTCACGCATGCAAGGCAGGCGCTCTACCACTGAGCCACAACCCCAGCCCGGCTTTCTTCTTTTTGAGATTTGAACAAGTGGAGGTTGATTGAATATTTAATTTAGACCTTATCACCTTCTACCCAGATTGCATTGCAATAGCTTCCTAATCAATTCATGCAACTTCAGTCTTCTGGCTTATCTACTTTAAAAACTGCTTTTATCATGTTACTTCCTTGGACAAAAACCCTCAATGGTTCCCTAATTTGTATTGTATCAGGTCCTATCTACTTTGCCAAGTTTTCAGGAGTTTCCAAAATGGATCCTCTATTTTCCAATCTTTATTCCCAGTTATCCTCATATCATAATTTATCACCTAATTTAGGAGTGATTTTGGTTTCCCTAATATTATTCACTATGCTTTATTCTAAATGGCATAGACTATTAAGCTGACCTTCTTCCACCAAAATTATTTCTCTAAAACAAGAATATATCACATTTATTCTGTCCATGACACAAAATATATTGATAAATGAGAAAGAAAATGAAAAACTACCTTTCTTCTTTGACTAGATGCCAACCACTGTTCTAGGCCTTTGCAAGCCCATCAGATTATTGAAACATACAAAGCATTCAGCACAATACTGAAAATAAAGGCTCAATAAGTATTTGTTTTTATTACTGTGCTATTTTATCATCCGAACAAAGTTGAAAGAAAATACAGATGAGGGAGGTGGAGCTCTCAATGGCTAAGTGACAATCTCAGCTAACAAAGGTAAGGAGCACTGAACCCCCAGTCTTTCCCAGCAAGTGACAGAAACACAACCCAATGTGCTTTAAATTGAAAGGAAACTTTATTACTTCCAACAGAGTCCAGAAGTATAGCAACAACAGGACTGGTTAATTCAGAAGCTTAAGAGCATCATGAAGGATCTGACTCTGGCCTGCTTGCTACTCTGCCTTTCTAAACGAGGCTTCATGATCTCACAAACCATATACATCCACAATGCCAGTCCAGAGATCTAACCCAGTAACACCCAGAAGAACCGGCACCTCTTAGCAGAGAAGAAGCCTCTCCCTGCATCCTCCATGTCCTGTTCCATTGACTGATGTCTAAAATAATCCCTAGCAGGAAAAATAAAGATTAAGCCCAAAAGGACACACCATGGTAGGGGGATAAGCTTAAGCCACTTCCTCTGAAATATGTGGAAAAGGGAATCTGAGTTCAGTTTTGAAGGAGATAAAGGGGATGTATGAGCAGATACTGGGGAGAAAAATCAGCATGGCTTGCTTGCTTCTATGTTGTCTTAAATTAGCAAAGGTTAGATTAATCTGAATTCACTAATATATAAAATATGTAGTTAATATAATCATTAGAAGAAAAGGACAAGGAAGGAGGAATGGAGGAAAGCCTAATGCAAGGTCTTGTGAGTCCTGTTAACCATTATGTATGCCACTCCCACAGGCTGGGAAGCGAGTCGCTGAAAATTACAGAGCTCTGTAGGAGGGTCTGTGTGTAGCAGACAGGCCTTCAGGGATAAAAATGATTTGAATCCCAATAGGGAGCTGATGATAACCACATTCTAGAGAGCAGACCATCACCAACTAATGAGGCTGTCAGGTCTGTGAGCTAGCCAAGGAGCACACACATCAAAAATCATTCAGCAGGAGGCATAACTAACAAAAGTGATTTCTTCATAGCAAAGCAAAAAAGAGCACAAATTTTAACTATTTTCTTTCTGAAAATTGAGGTTGTTTTCTACAACTAGAGAGAAAGACTATTTCCTTCAAGAAAAATGACAAATAAGGGGTAGGCATTACTTTAATTAATCAATGCCTAATTTTTTTTTACAGGGTGCTAAACATCAAAGAGACAACCTAAGCAAAAAGATTAATTAACAGTACCCTCTTGCTAAAGAGGGAATAATTTTAAAAATCAGGGCTTACAGGTTTATGCAGGCCTATGATTAAGGGGATATAAAAGATGGTCATAGATGGAAGAGCAATCTGGACTTTTTTCATAGAAAGAGAATACTATTTGGTATACTGAACCTTCTTCTTCCTAAATATTATTCTTCATCATTAGAACACATAATCATGCTATGCATGGTGGCACATGCAGGTAATCCCAGCTGCTTAGGAGAAGGATATAGGAAGATCTCAAGTTCAAAGCCAGTCTGCACAACTTAGCAAGACCTTGTCTCAAAATACCTCTGGGATGTAGCTCAGTAGGAGAATACCCTTGGCTTCAATCACTAGCATCACAATAAAACAAAAACTGACTTACATAATCAAAGTAGAAATGTGCTATCATCTTCCTGTGCTCTGGGGCAAATGGAAGACTCTGAGCATGCATGGCATATCCAAAGGCATCACACAGAACAGTGTGCCACAAGGGGAGACAGATCTCCTGGATAGAAGTTCCAGCTCTGCCACTTATTGACTGCATCTGATTGCCTGCTTCGTGACCATTCTGTTGTGGGTCTTCCATTGGCAAAATTGGGATATGGCTACTAAATTTTAGGAAAGAATTATGGAGATTTAAAGCACCAAGTGAGGGGAACACATAGTAAGTGTTCAGAACACATTAATATGATGGTTATATTACTAATTATAAATCACCCATGGGATGTCAACATTTTAAGAGTTTTGTTCCCTCTCCTCAGTGAGAGGTATAACGAAAAAAACAGTAACTTTATCCTAATTCCTGGGTGTTAAGTAGATGAAGATTAGTGTTCCTGACATCCTTCCAATGTCCCCCAGGACAGGATTCTGAGAGGGCTAGAGATAAGCAAAGAAGATGATCTCTAGATGCCCCCGCATTGTACTATCCCTGTGTGATCTGTGAGTGTCACAGAGTCCTGGACTCACTGGAAGTGGAGGTGATCAAGGCTATCTGAAGTCTTTATGCCGTCTTACAACTACAAACAGCTTCAAATCCTACTGGAATTTGAATACCGTAGGCTATTTGCATCTCCAGAGAGCAATTTACAGCAAATTTCTATGGAATATTGTTCAGAAAGCTTCAATACCCAATGCACCTAACAAGGAGTAGCTCTTTCAAAGAACTTTTTATTGCTCCTGAAGTTTTATTAAAGAAGTAAGCTGTGCAAGACTTTCTATCACTTCTAAAGCCTTCTTTGATCTGGGGAAGGAAGCTGGTGCACCAGATTTCCTTTGGCTCTGGAAAACACTGTCTTAAGGAGACACAGTGATGTAGATCAAGAGCAGCAATCCTGAAATTCAGGCACCTAGAGCATTTAGTGATACACCAGTTGCATCTCCACAAGTACCTCCCTGGTAATTGCTGGGGATAGCCCAGGACATATGCACATTGAGTTCCCAGGAGAAAACCTAGAAATTCTACAGTTTCTAAACTGAAATATATAAATTATATACCAATAAAACCTCAAGATTTCTATAAGTCATGTTAGTAATTATGGGTTGGTAAAAATCTGGGAACATATAGTACAGAACTCTGTCTACCTAGAATAGACAAAATTTTCAACTAACATTTCCTGCCCACAGAAAAGTTCAGTTGTTGTCCCTATCAACTCCCTTACCTCATGTTCCATTAACTCCTTTAGTAAATGTATATACCAACTATAGCTTAAAAATACACAAAGTGAATTTTGAGTCAACCATGAAATACCCACACACACCCCAGTATTTGTGCCCAGTTCTTTGTACATCTATGTTACTGAACACTACCAGAGTTAGAGGGGAAAAAATCCACTTATTCAATTTTCTCTTTGTTTTTATTCATGTTTCCTACTACAGTTACAAAAAAGGAAATCATGATTTTGTTTCCATGCACAGTTTTCTATGTCTGCTACATATCCCTTGCTGAAAATCACACAGTAACTTTTTGTGGAGATAAAGCATACATAAGTAAAACTACACAAAGGGTAAGAGACTTAATACAACTCAACAAAATACAATACCAGCAGAACTGAACCAACACCTTTCTGTCCCTTCCAATTCCTATATTCTGTCACTCCTCCTCTCAGGAGTAACTAGCATCACCAAGTCTAACATGATAGCTTCTTACTTAATTTAAAAAATCATATGCTATACACTCTTTGTACCTTGATTCTTTCCCTCAGCACATCTCAGACACATTAATATGGTTGAATATTGCAACATTTTTTCATATACAATGCTGCAGAAAATTTCATTATATTAAAAATCATATATCCATTTCAGTGTTTTTAAAATGTTGAATCATTTTCAGTTTAAAAAGCATTACTACAAACATACCAATACATTACCTTGGTGAGCACCTATACATTTCTCTTGGGAATATATGAATAGGCAGAACTGCTGGGTCTTAGGATATGCATATATTCAGCTGTAGGAGAGGGTGCCAAACAGTTTTACAATGGATTACAACACTGTACATCAACAGATGAGAGTTCCATTTTCCACATTCTAACTTTTGATGTAATTTGTCTTCTTTCCCATTCTATCTCATGGTAGTTTTAATCTATGTTTTTTAGTGACTAAAGAAATTTTCAAATATTTATTGTCCTCTTGGATATTCTCTCATGTAAAGTCCTGAAAACTTCTGTCCTCCTTTTCTGTTGGATTTGCTGATTTTTCTTATAGATTTCTAAGTGTATTTTACACATTTTAGATAAGAATCTTTTATCAGTTTTATATGTTACAAATATCTCCCACTCCATAGCTTTTCTTTTTTACTAGTATATTGGGGTTCCAAGTCAAATTCAGTTTTAAATTTTAATGTAGTCCAATTCATTATTTTATCCATAGAATTCTGTGTCTTACAAAAATTTGGTCAATAATTAAATTTTTATTGCTTTGTTGTTTTGCCTTTCACTTTTTTGATCCATATCTGGAATAAATTTCCATGTTCGGGTAAAAAATTTTTTTCATGCAGGTACTTAGTTAACCCAACACCATTTTGTTCTCCACCACATGCAAGTGGTAACTTTCTCATCAACCAGGTCCATGTACCTGGACATTCATTTCTAGATTTTTGTTGTTGTTGATCTATTGGTTGATGTCTCTCCTATAATACTTACATTTTTCATTAGTTTCTTTTTTCATTAGTTTCATTTATAGGGATTTGAATTATTCATACTATTTAAATGATACCCTTTTAAAAACTTTATAATTTTTTTACTGGTATATAAAAATAATTAACTTTCTATACATTTAGCTCATTTCTACCAATTTGGCTGAATCCATCCATTATTCTGAAGAATTTGTAGCTTCTTACAAAATCATCACACATACAGTCATGTCCTCCGTGAATTATCACTATTTTATTTCTTCCTCTCTATATCTTTAAACTTTGAGATAGTAGAATCATCACCTAATCTGAATTATTCCCCCAACCAAGAGAGAGGAATGTCATAGAAAAACTACATTGCTGTGCTGAACACGTGAATGCTGTTTGTCTTCTTTTCCTTACAAATGACAGATGTTAATATATATCCTATCCCTGCTACAACAGTGGGTGAGGTTGGAAGGGTTACTTGCTTGTTTAATAACTGGACTGCAAGAAGCTATATTTGCACTTGAAGGAGTAGATTGCATCTCTGTAGTTTCCGGACCTTGAGCTGGATGCTACAACTAGATAGACTTTGTCAGAGTTGCTTCCCTTGGAGAAGGGATATGTGTGATACTGGTTTTTTTTATATTCCTTTATATTCTGGTTTTATTTGGACACTGCTTCATTTTACTTTCTTCTCATTTCTAAACTACTCTTCTCAGTAGTTCTTTTCTAGCCCACCTCCTTATCTCAGCTCTTCCCAAAGTTATGTTATGGCATCTCTCTTTTAGTTCTTCAGTACTTCCTTTGTTGCTCTTATTTTATACCTACCTTAAAATCTCATTTCTAATATTTCTAGCACTAATTTTTTTCACTGATTTCCAAATTCTATTTGATTAAAAACCTTCTCACCCTTCAACCCCAAAGGTCAACCAAAACTTCAAAAGCATCCTATCCAAAATTCTTGCTTCTGTGTTTTCTATCTGGTGACAATATTACCCTCACTTGCATTGCTCATGGTCATCTTTGAGTTTGTACACAATATTCTCACTGTCTCCTTCCTATACCAAATCAACAATCACTGAAGTAACCCAAACCCAGTTCTCTAGAGTCCTCAAGTAGGGGAAATAAACCTAGCTATCTGCCAACTGTTATTTTTTTTCACCCTGATATCACTTCTGCAACCTCCACTTCACTCTTACCTCTCACCAAACTCTCAGTAATTATGTTGCTCTATAAGAATTATTTGACCATTGAGCATTCTGGCACATAATGAAAGTTCTTTGTGTCTTTCAGTTCACAAAATACCTATGTGAAGGACACTGGAGGCTCTGCCTAAATTTGTGACATTTTTCCAACTCCAAAGCTTCTTCCTCTATTATGTTTCAGAGATATTCTAACTAAAACTCATTTTCCCTTCTATCCTGCCTATTTTACTTGCCATGCATTTGTGTCATTTCCTTATACAATGACAACTTTATCCAACATTCTAATGTTTACTTAACTGTCCTGCCCACAGGTGCAGCCACCTCCCCACCAAGGGAACATGCACAAATAGAACCTTAAACTCCTCAATTGTGACTCTTCCTTCCCATTTCAGAAGTCTTCCAACTTCTTACAGGTCAATTTGGCTTTGGAAGATGGGACAAAACCAATTTCCAGCCTCAAATTTCATAAACAACTTCCTATGACTTTCTGAGCTTACACATTCGTAAAATGCCCCTGACTGAATTCATTCAAGGCCTGGTTAGGAATGAATGACATCTTATTAAAAAAAAAAAAAAAGAACATAAATCAATACTCTACCCACCCATATATAACGACAAAAAATGAGGGAATAATATTTCATTATTGTGTCTCTTCTTGAACTGGGAGTGATGAAAAAAACCATAAAATACAATTCATATCTAATATCTTCTCTCCAAAGATTTAAACCATACCAGAGTTGCTCTAATGTCTTTCTCCTCTCTCATCCTGCTCCCCTCCCACTCTCTCACTGCTAGCTCCCTTTTCCTTTCCTTCTAATACATGTTTAAAAACAACCTTGCCACATCCCCTCTTAGCTTTCCTTTTCCACATTGTGCTGATCACACTCAAATACCTTCAAAGACTACCACATCTAATATATGATCTTTCCCCTTTGCCCAGCCTCCTAAGAAAAACATTCATCTTCTAATCCAACCACCCACTGAATTGGTTTTTCTCCCACACTGAAAACCATCCTCTCTACTTTGCCAACAACTGCCTCCACTCTCAGCTCCTAGACTACAAACTATTGGAAAACAGAAACTGACATAGTTTTATGGTTATCACATCACCAAGTAGATGGTTTTACCTATAAGAGGATAAAAAATGTTTATTAAAATTTAAATTTCTAAACATAAGCTGTTGTATAAGTAATTTAAGCAAAAAGTAGCATAGACTTGGAAGTTTACACATTAAGAAAATTGCATCCTCTACTTGTGAAAATATTTACTGTAACTTATGTACTCAATCTGTTTTCCTTCAAATGTTTATTCAATTTTATTCCCCTTAAAAATAGGTATTGTGATATACTTACTGTGACTATGCATAAGAATGGTAGGAGGTACAGTTAATTAACATTTGTTAAAAGTTTTAAAATTCATAGCTAAAGATATTTTATGGTTCCCAAATCTCTTTATTTTACTCTATGGAGTTGTCTAGTTTGTCTGTTTGCACTAAAAAATGAAAGGACATAAAGAACAGAAGCACATAAAAGACATTACTAATGCTGCAAACCTTGGAAGCATTTAGTCTTTGGATTTTAGAGATATTCATTCCGACACAAGTTTTGGGAGCATATTTAAATGGGATTACTTCGGAATTATAGAACAATTTCCTTGAATTATAGCTCAGAGGCTGACACAAAAGTCAATGATTTTTCTCTCATGAAGAATTTTTAAGACATAGTAAATAAAGGAGCTGCTTCTTACTAGTTTCATTTAATAGTTAATTTAAATATGCACATCAGTGCAGTGCTTTTATTAAAAAAAAAAAAGCACCTCTACTGAAGTGAGTCAGATGCTTATTTTCTAATTTAATACTATAGTTTAAATATATATGGATATATCTTAACATAAAATATGTGTATTCATATATGCCTGAAATACTTAAGATCTGTACATGTATATTTACAAATGTTTTTGTTAAAATCTAGTCAAGAAATAAGTTATGATAGAGCTATTAATATAAATAGAGCAAAATCATTTTTTCTGAATCCAAATAGTTTTCCCCTAGTCAAAAAACCTTTAACATCTCATTTTATAAATAGAGAAATGGAGATATTGCTTCAAATATAAATATCTAATTGATATGTAGATACATATCAATCAACTCATGATATCTACTCTCATGATGGCTTCTTAATCAAATACAAAATTTTGGAGATGAGTATTTTCACAATTCTTTATGGAAGGTAGATAAATTGAAACAAAATGAAACTTCAAAATGATACAATTTATGAGAGAAAGAAATAACAAATTCAGTCAAAACGCTTATGTCTCATATCGTATGCCAATGATCCCATAAATCAGGAACAATCTATTTTTTCTAGGAAACATTGACTTTTAAAATATTTTAATAAGGACAGCCTATAAGTTTAATATTAGGTTACTACTAGAGATATTATTGACTGTGTGATAATCGATTTTAAAAAATTTGTTTTATGAATGCCACTCACAGAGAAAGCTCTGTGGTCCAGGTCTCCAACTGCCTCAATCCCTAGGCCCAATAGCCCAGCCCATCTTAAAACTGGTTTTTACTAAGAATAAAGACCAGGGCTGGGGTTGTGGCTCAGTGGTAGAGTGCTTGCCTTGCATGCATGAGGCACTAGATTCGATCTTCAGCACCACATAAAAATAAATAAAATAAAGATATTGTGTCCATCTACAACTAAAAAAAATTAAAAAATAAAAGAATAGAGATCAAATGCTGAAACATCTGCCTCTTTCCAATCCTGTTGATCTAGCTACAGCCACACCAATGCAATCAAGTTGGTGCCTTCTGTTTCTTGATTTCTGTTAACAAAAAAAATAAAGCTAAGATGCACAAGTCCCTTTACCTCTTGACAACCTTTATCTTAATGACAAACTCAAAAGCTGTTTTGAGCTAGATTGTTTTCTTCTCTTAATAGACTCTTACCAAATCTCTATTTCTTCAAGATGCAAGTGATAGAATGTTTCTAGGCTTTACCCATTTGAGTCTTTACAAAGCTTTACAAAGCAACTTCCAGCCTTCAATGACCATTAGTGCAAAACGGGCCCACTAATCCAGCCACTCTCAATGTGTACTACACAGAAGTTTGCTTTCATGACATGATAATTTCCCAGGGGCCAGATTCGAAAAAAACAAAAACAAAAACAAAACTCTGTCTTTTCTATAGGAATTCTCAGAGCTTTTAACATGTTAATGTGCAGTGTGATTCTTTACGAAGGGGGAAAGTCGTATTTCAAAGTTTGATTGTGGAAATAAAGCTCTCATTTCACAGAGTATCTCATAGGAATCATGATCCATGAAACATCCTTAGTGAAATGCTATTTTAGGCAATCATTCTAAAACCAAATATACTGATGTGTCTGCCTCCCTGCTCTTATATTTCTCTTCTACACTCAGCTGGAACATTTAATCCACAAAAGCAGACTTAGCCTTACCCTTAGCTCTTGATACTGACAGAGTTACGATGATTCAATATCAACTCATCTCATTGTTCATCCTGGCATTTCATAGCACTCTAATGCTGACCACTGGGCCCCTGCCAACTCCTGAGCTCAAGTCCAGCTTTAGGAATGGTTTCCCATCATGCTACCTTGTACCTAAATCAAAGGACACCTGCAGAACTGGAGCTGAGTTGCTTCTATCATTTCTTCTCAACTTTTCAGCCTTGGTTAAGAAGCAAACTCTGATTCCCATCCCTGAGGTAGGGGCTGTCCCTGCTATCCACAGTATGATCTCCACATATACTCTACCTTTGCTGCCCACACTTGGAACTAACTTTCATCAGTATTCCTACTAGCTTTTCCATATTCTTGAATATCAGGTTCTACTTGGCTACCTGGATTCTCAGATTCAGCAGTGAAGGCTGTGCTTAATTCATATGCTCCCTCTACTGGGCCTGCCTAGGTTACCCCAGCTCTCCCTGATCAGATCCATCCTACACCCTTGTAGGCTCCAAGCCACTGTCCTGGCCCTAAAAAGACAGTTTTGAAAAAGAAAATCAGCCAGCATAATAAGGACATAATGCTAAATTTACTTACCACATTGAGTGGAATATTTTCATCTAAAAAATACACTGAAAAAAAATTCTAGTCTCAATAACTATGGTAATAATAATGACACCATACTGGAGAGGTCCATAAAATTTTGGTCAAAAACCATTTCTACAGCAGAAACAATGTCCAAATTCTTACTGTACCTTAAGACTAGTCTCAGAATTAAACAGATGATCAGTTTGAAAATAACAAAAGCTTCCCTAAAGGCCTCCCACATATTCCCTTTAAAGTGTGGGAGTTTTAAAAACAATTGTCATATTGTCTTTCAATACAGTCCCCAGCCATTCTACACAAAAATTTATACTTTTTAAAACAGTAAGAAGTCAAAGAAAAGTACCTCATTCAGTTTTGAAACCATGAAATTTGATTTTAAAACCTCTTTAAAATACTTTTAAATGTTTCTCCATCTATTTTAAACAGTCCTAAAACTGAGACCAATTATTGGGACCTGACTATGTAGAATTTGAGGGATAAGAGGTAGAAATTATTTCATCCAGAGAATACTGATAAATAAAAAATGATTAGAAAAGATTAATTTTTCTTAGGACATCTTAGCTTTCACAAACATACATAGGAATTGGATTCCTTAATTATAAGCATGTTTAACTTTTTAAGAAACTGTATGTCTTAACTTTTCAAATACTTAAATAATCAGCCCATCAGGAGGTTTTTTGTTTCTGTTTTTGTGTTTAGCTTAAAGGATTTATGTGATTATTTTTTTCCAGATGGCCAGTTTTCTGAACACTATTTCTTGAATAACACTTACCTTAGTGTTTTACAATACACCTGCCTTACATACAAAATCTCCATAGGTATTTGGGTCTATTTCTGGACTCTTTCTTCTATTGGTGACATAGTGATGGAGATAGAGGTGGTAATGGTGCTGGTAACTCACCTAACATGCATAAAAACATTTAATCTCTACATCAATTCTATCAGAAGAATGCAATTTTAATAGCTAGATGCAAAAAATTGGCAAAACCCAGAAGTATCTCCAAAATCCCACGGCTGGGAAGTGGCAGAAACTAGATATGAATCTAGCAGTCTACCTCCAGAGTAGATACATGGCTAAGCACTGGGCTGCTCTTGCACTTCAACATGGACATGAGAAGTTCACTCTTTCCCAATTAGTACTGCATTAATCTCTGTCCTGTCACCTACTCACTTTGCCATGTGAATAATTTCATTAGCTTGTCTATCTTCCTCTCCTACCCAAATCCTTTTGATGTTTTTAATCCAAATAAAGATATAAATGAGTTCAAGGAGAATTGGGCCCTTGGTAGTATTATGTTAATGACTATCCATTTGTAAAATTCCTTTTAAACTGAGAAATTTTTTCTTGGTATCAGTTATCTTTGAGCAAGTTTTTCTTGGTGGACTGTATGTGAGATAAATCTGAATATAAAAAATGTGCTACTCTTTTTTTCTCAAGGAGGAAATCATATAATAGCCTTAGAGGAATTAGGTTTTAAAGACCATGGTCTTTTTTTTTTTTTTTTTTTTTTTAGCACTAGGGATTCAACCTGGGGACACTTAACCACTGAGCTACATCCCCACTCGCTTTTCATTTTTTGAATCAGGGTCTCACTAAGTTGCTGAGGTAGACCTCAAACTTGTTAGCTTCCTGCCTCAGCCTCCTGAGTCCCTGGGATTACAGATGTGCTACCACACCCAGCTAGGACCAATGTCTTTAATGACAGAGTAATCTGTGAAGTAGGCAAAGTTCTCAACACATACACACACACACACACTCTCTCTCTCTCTCCCCCCATTTTTTAGTATACCTTATTTGAGCCTCCCATTACCACACTCTGACCTTGCATTCATTCTTCTACTGATGCATGCTATTCTCATTTCATTGATATTCCTCCAAACTCATCTTGTCCTCTATAAAGAACACAAAATAAGAGGTTACTTCCCAAACCCATCAACATTAATTTGCAAACAGGAGAAATATAGGATAGGAATCAGCCTCCCAACAACTCAGCCCTTCAACTGTCAGGAAATTAAGTGTATTTAAATTGACTCTTCTCCATGCCAATACCCCTCCTCTTGTGTTTTCACAAGGACATGTGAAAGAATATCAAATTATGTAAGTGGGGAGACAGAGAAAAGTGTTTGCAGTAAGAGCCATGTTATATGCTTCTATTTATCCACACTCACTGTGTCTATAAACAGGCTCATTACAAACTTTTCCATACCTATGTATTTTCATTTCTAAATTTAAGAAACACAGCCTTATTCTCAGTAAAACAAGCAATTATGGAATTTTCCCAAAAACTTCCCTATACTATTTTTTTAATTAAGAAATATTACAAATTTCAAGAAGAAATACCTATTAAAAGTCATGAAGGAGAGACAAGATGGTGGATTAGCAGGAAGTGGCTTTTCTTACAGGTCCCTGACTTGGGACTCAAAGAGTGACACTACTCTCTGGGAGGTTAGTGAAGGGAAAAAAAAAAATCACTCCAACTCCACTGATACTCAATATTGAACAGAGAGCCTTAAAGAGTGGGAAATTTAGGGTCCATCAGATAAGGCTAAGGAACAGAATTGGAGCTGAGCTCTAGGCAGGAGCAGGGAAACTATCAAGGTCAAAAAAGATCAAAAAGTGCTGGGGAAAATCTTGGCATGAGGAATCCCAGGATTGAAGGGGCAGCCCACCCTGGGCTGAACAGAGGCTATTTGGGCCAGTAAACTGGTGTGGGAAAGTCATGGTCTGTTGACGGTGTATGGGGAGCCCAAGCTGGAAATATTGAAAAACCTCCTTGAGACTGTGTTACATCAGATGGAAACCTGGATCCATGAATTCAGGGAGGAAACCAATGCATGAATCCAGCAGACCCCAACTGTGAGATCTAAAGTGAGCCTAGAAAATCAGGAGAATGTCTGGCAAGGAGACCATTTTGCCTGGGGGTGGGAGGATTAATACAGATCAGAAAGGCCAGAGAAAGCCTGCCTACCACCACCACTCCACTGAACAACCTGGCCACAGGCCGGACCAGCCGCAGGGAGAAACTCATTGGGTACAGTGACTGAGCTCAGGGTTTGAAAACAGTTCTTGAGAAGCCAAAAATGGGAAGCATCTCCAAAGAACAAAAAGGGTGAAGTACCAACTCCCCCTTCTCACCAGTGGTTCCCTGGGGAGAATACCGGGATACAGTTCTAGAAGTGTGTTGATTCATTACTGCCCCAAAACTCCCCACATAATAATATGCCAGACCAAATCCCTGCCCCTGGGAGCTTCACTTGCAGAAACTCATCTCACAGAACCCAAAAGCAGCAATACCCAGAATGTGAAGCCAAAGCTTCTTCCACTGCTCTTCACACCATCCCACCGAGAAGGGAAGCTGAAAAATGGAAAGGCAGTTTGACACAGACAGCAGGCAAAAAACTCTCATTGACTGTACTATTATTTTGTTTTTGTTCTGTTTTTTTTTTGTTTTGTTTTTCAATGTGTACTGATTGATACATGATGGACAGTATACATTTATATATATACTTATTTGTTTCTGCTTTTTAAGTTTTACCATTTCTTAAAGATAGCCATTTTTTCATGCTCTTTTTTGAGGGTTGGGTTTTGATTAGTATATTTTGGATTGATTTTTCTATTGTCTCTTTCATAACTCTATTTTTCTTTGTTCTATTTCTCTCTTTTATCTTGCTAACAAACTCTATTGCTCTCTCTCTCTCACTCTTCCTTTAATTCTTTTACTTCTACTTTTCTTTCTGACCCCTTATAAACTCATCCTACATTACCTCTGCACAAGCCCTATTCACCTCTTGAACCCTTTTCTACCACCACATCTCTTCTTCTTTCCTCTTAAAGAACTCTATCTTTAACTGGGTACTTATACATATCCATATATCTTTATTTTCTCTCACTTCTACCATTTTGTTTTAAGGAAGTTATTTTTCATGGATCAACATTTTGAGGACTAAGGTGGTTCATTGGTATATATCAATTTTGTTTTATAATATTTTCTTTTTTGTGTTTTGTAATTTTTATTTTAATTTCTACTTTTAATTTTTTAGTTTTAAAATTGTATCTTATACATTTTCCCCTTATTTTTCAGTTTCCCTCAACTCCTTCTCTCTATTCCTCTGCTAATAGCCAATCTCCATTTTTCTTTCATGCTTCCTTTAAATTTTTACTTTTATCTTCTCTCCTCATCCCTTATAATCATCACGATCTATATCACTTTTGTTCTCTCCCTGTTCACCATTTAAAATTGTAAACCCTTTTGCAAACTTATTGTTTTTATTATAGCCAATAACTGATCATATGATTTCTGATTTTTGTGACAATTAATACTATAGACATCATAGTAGAAACTGTTTGGTTTAATGCTATACATTTTGCATCATTTGCTGCCATTATCTGTCTCTTCCTAAACTGTGAGGTACTGGAAATCTTTCAGACACTGTAAATCCACAAAGTAGAAACTCTGCTGCCTCAAAACCAAGTGGCAGAGGGGTAGACATACTAACAACACAAAAAAGCAAGGGAATGAATTACCCTGAACAAATGAAAATACACCAAAAACAGAATCCATTGACACCACAGTGGAAAAATCATCAGAGTAGTAGTTTAGAATATTCTTAGTTAAATTGATCTGCAAGGCAAAGGACAAAGTAAGGTAGAAAATACAGGAAGGAAGTGATCACTTCAATAAAGAGATAGAGACTCTGAATAAAAATCAAGCAAAAATCCTAAAAAGGAAGGAATTACTAAACCAAATCAAAAATTTACTGGAAAGGATCACCAGCAAACTAGACCACTTGGAAGACAGAGGCTCAGGCAATGAATACAAAATATATAATCTTGAAAATCAAGTTGACCATGAATAAAAGATATTAAGAGATGATGTACAGAACTTCCATGAAATATGGGATAACATGAAAAGACCAAATTTAAGATTTATTGAGATAGACAAAGGCTCACAGATACAAACTAAAGGAATGCATAATCTTTTGAAGAAACTTCTCAAACCTTAAATATAAAATGAAAAATCAAATACAGAAAGCATATAGGACTCCAAATATACAAAATTACAACATATCCACACCAAGGCATATTATCATGAAAATACCCAACATACAGAATAAGAACAGACTTCTAAAGGCTGCTTGAGAAAAATGACAAGTCACATTTCTAGGAAAACCAATTTGGATCACAGTTGATTTTTCAACACAAACCTTTAAACTAGGAGGTCTTGGAATAACATATACCAAGCTCTGAAAGAAAATGAATGCCAACCAAGAATATGGATTCTTGATAAACAAAAGTTAAAAGAATTAACAGCTAAAAAGCCTGTATCACAAAACATTTCATGAAGAAGAAATGAAAAATAAAACTGAACACCAGCAAAGGGAGGAATTACACTGAAAGAATAGTCAATCAAAAGAGAAACTAATTCAAATTAAAAAACAAAAATTCATCAATTAAAAGACATTGACGACATGCAAACTGGCACATACCTATAACCCCAGTGGCTTGGGAGGCTGAGGCAGGAGGATCATGGGTTCAAAGCAAGTCTCAGCAAAAATGATGCACTAAGCAACTCAGTGAGACCCTCTCTCTGAATAAAATACAGAAATAGGACTGAGGATGTAGCTCAGTAGTCAAGTGCCTCTGAGTTCAATCCCTAGTATCTACCCCCCCCCAAAAAAAGACATAGACTGGCAGATTGGATTAGAAAAATAAGACTCAATTATATGCTGTTTCCAAGAGTCTCACCTCATAGGTAAAGATATCCAGAGACAAAAGGTAAAAGGATGAGGGAAAAAAATTACCATTCACATGGATCTTGTTAACAAGCAGGCATTTCTATTCTTATAACTGACAAAATAGACTTCAAGTCAGAATTAATCGAAAGGGACAAAGAAGGCCATTTCATACTGCTTAAGGGAAATACATATATATATCAATAAGACATAATAATCTTAAATATTTATGTCCCGACAATAGAGCAGCTACATACATCAAACAAATCCTTCACAATTCAAGAATCAAATAGATCACAACACAATAATACTGGGTGACTTCAATACACCTCTATCACCAATTAATGGATCTTCAAAATAAAAACTAAATAAAGAAGCTATAGAACTAAAAAATACAATAATTCAGACTTAACAGACATATAGAATATTTCATCCATCAACAACTGAATACACTTTCCTCTCTGCTGCATATGGATCCTTCTCTAAAATAGACCAACTTTTTAATCTACACCCAAAGGACTTAAAATCAGCATACTATGTTAATGCAGCCACATCAATGATTATAGTAGCTCAGTTCACAATAGGCAAGCTATGGAACCAACCTAGATGCCCTGCAACAGATGAATGGATAGAGAAAATGTGGTATATAGACACAATGGAATATTACTCAGCCATAAAGAAGAATGAAATTATGGCATTTGCCAGTAATGGATGAAGTTAGAGAATATCATGCCAAGTGAATAAGTGAGTCCCCCAAACCAAAAGCCAAATGTTCTCTCTTATATGTGGATGCTAAACCACAACAAGGGAGAGTGAAGAACAAAAGAATAGAAGTCCATTGGCTTAGATAAAGGGAAATGAAGGGAAGGGAAGTGGGAGAGGAATGGGAAGGACAGTATAATTAATCAGACATAACTTTCCTATCCTTATAGTTGAATACACAACCAGAATAACTCTGCATCATATATAGCCACAGAATAGAATTCTAATTAGAATAAGTTATATCCATGTATGTATAATATGCCAAAATACACTATACTGTCAGGCATATCTACACAGGACCAAAAAAAAGCCATGAAATAGAGAAAGTGGATTCATGATCTGTGATTTAAAATTCACAATCAAGCAAACAAGTTTTCCTAGGAAGTCATTAGCTCTACTTGTCACCCTGCACATATGTATGTGACTCCTCTGACCCAGCATCAGTAGAGGTTGGCTATTCTACTTTCTGATTTCATCTGTCTTTCTGGTTGAAAACCATTTCTTCTAGGGAATCCTCTAAAATTAACCATCTTCACTGAGACAGGGATTCATATTTTCTTCAGTACAGTCTCAATAAGAAAGTACTCCATATGTTATGGAGCTTATTCACCCAAAATTTGTGTATTGAAATCCTAACTCCCAAGGTGATAGCATTAGGTGGCAGGGTTTTGGAAGGCTCTGCCTTCATGATTGGGAATAGTGCCCTTATAAGAGAGATTCAAGAGTTAGTGCCCTTTCCACCATGTGAGTCACAGAGAAAAGGCATCCATCTATAAACCAGGAAAGGGATCCTAATCCAATATCAAATTTGTTGGTATTTCATCTTGGACTTCCAAGACTGGAGAGATATAAGAGCTATGAGAAATAAATTCAATGACCAGTTTATGGCACTATATTACCATTGTCCAAATACAATAAGACACCATATTGCAAATGCCATATTCTCAGTCACATAAACTGACCAATTATTAAAACTCAATTATTCTGAGCTAACAATGAGCACACTAAGGTTCAGAGAGGGTAAAAGTGATTTGGCAAGCATTACACTGCAACTTAATAAAAGTTGACATCAACCAGGATACTTTAACTCTTAGTCACTGTAGCTACCTCCCTAGGCAGCCTCCAGATAATACTGTGCTTTGACTAGGACCAAGATGATATGTATAACATGGTGTTGGGACCTGTGTGTGAACTATGGGCAATGTTCAAGCCATTAAAAAAATCTGTTCTTCCGGGAACTCCTGGAGGAAATTCATGGTTCAAGAAAGCCCAGATCATGCTTAACCCTGACCTAGCTCACAGCTCCAAGTTTAAACATAGCCTCTGGAGATGGACATAACCTGCCAAGTACAAACAACCTGTTTATCTCCACTCTCATCCTGTCCCCCTCAAAGGAGATCCCTATGGACCCCCTTTGGTTTGTACCAATATAAACAAAGCAAGCACAGACTCTTTGTGTGTTAGAAGTCAAGCTCCACTGTCCAGCTCAACCTGTCATGGCCTTGCTTTGAAAATATGTAAGTCTTTCATTTTTGTCTTTATATGTTGATATATTACTTTCATAGCTTTTCTTTCGCAGCCAGCTCATCCCTCTGAGTGTTACCTACTCCCTCACACATGCAAGATGTAGGCAGAAATATGATATATCTTTACTGCAAACAATTCTTTATCTTTCAAACTGAAAATATACTGTTTCATTAAAACAAGATTAAGATATGTCAATTCACATAAAAACATTTAGTCTTATTCATATTGAGGCCTAGCCAAGAATTTTAAAGTCAATAGTGTAACTTTTATTAATGCAGTATATCAACAGTCTTAAATAAATCTATAAAGATATAATATCTGGTGTGGGAGACATATAAGGGCAACTTGTATGTACATTGTTCCAGTTCTTTTAAGTAAACAGGCCAAGAAGAATTGATTCTTATTTTACCTGAAAGAAAAACTTAACCAAAGTTAAACAACTACTTTCTGTTACTATTTTCTTCTCAACTACAGATTCTAGGAGGAAGACTAAATAGATCTGGATTCACAATTATTATAATGATCAATGTTAAAAAGGAACTAAGGCATTCACCAAAAATATAACCATTGTTAAACTGAACTGTGACAGGATTTACCTAAAATGCTCATACACACCAAGAAATAAAAATTCTTTTGGACAAAGGAAAAAAATTTATTGCACTACAGTCCTCTATAAAAGCTATGTTTTGACAGATTATTGTAAATGCTCATATTTTCATTGTTAAAGATAACCCGATCTTCCCATATTAGGAAAATACCTGCTAATACTCAGGAGTCATGACATCCTTTTAAACTGGTAGTAAATATGGTAAATTTCTCATAAAATCTGTGCCTTGTGAACTGTCTGACTCACCAAGAAAATCACATTTGCTTTTATTACAATTATATACCAGAATTTTAAAAATAAAAGACTTGATTGTTTCTATACCTGACATAACCTGTCAAGCCTCAGTAAATAGATCCTTCATTCACACACTTAGACCAAAGGACTTGGAGAAACACTCAACTCTTCTTTTGGTTGTATCTATCAGAAATTCTTATTTTTTTCCTTTCATAAAAATACAGATAACTACATTATCTCAAAAGAAACACTTTGGCCATAAAGCATGCATTAAATAAATGAGCTCACCAATCATTTTTTAAAAGGAAAGAAAAGAAAATACATCAGAATCCTCACCCTCAATTCCCACCAGCATCTTTGTTACCTGCCACCAAGTCTTCGTTTGGTCTTGGGCAAGGGGAAGACCCTGAACTATGCAGAGATCTCCTAACTGCTTTTCCTAATTTCTTAACCACTTTTATGGTCATTTTCTACACAGTACCCAGGGTCCTTTTGTTAGTACTCAAGTCATATCAGGTCACCCCTCACCTTAAAACCTTTTCATGGTCTGTCAGAGAAAATTCTCAAGTTTTTATGCTAGCCTACTCAGACCTCATCCTGAGCAAGATCTTCCTTACTCACTCCTTGAATCTCACTAGCTTATTAAAAAGTAGTTCAAGTATTGGTTATTAGCTTTATCAGTTAATTTGTAAAATGGACAAGCTAATCTGTGGCAAAAGAAATCCTTTGGTTTAGCAACCCGACAGTAGCATGTTAATTGAGTAGTTGCTACAAAAACACATTACTACAGCAAGACTTTTACAGGACAGTTTAAAAGAGGAAAAAATAGAAAGAATAAAATATAGAGATATATAAATTTAACGGCCATGGCACATAAGATTCTGGATGAAATATTTAAATTTGTTTCTAAAATCATATTTCAATACCTAGATATAATGAGTACAAAGTGTATTTAAGAAAAAGATAACCAAATGGATTCAACATCTAGTGTTTTTAAAGCATATATAACAATTAAAAATTTATTCATTCATTTATAATAACTTTTTCATAACTCATCACCTGGAAGTTTTCACATAAATTTGTTACTTCATGGAGTCATCTCTAATAAGCAAGACACTAAAATGCTATCCTTGAGCATCATTTCCTACCAGTGTTCAAAAACCAGGATCAGTGTAGTCATTCTAGACATATGTGATTAGTTAACACTTTTCAAAAATGAATGACTATGGGTAATAAAATGGATACCATGGGTGTCAGATTTTGCAAAGTATTTCATACAGCACCTCCTGACACATTTAAAAATTCATTCCAACTGATGATGATAGTGTGATTCCTGCAAGGTTTGCAAACTGTCAAGGGGAACATGGCCATGGGACATAGATGATAAATAACAGTCTGTCACATAATGAGGAAGGTATCTGGTGTAGTACCCAGGGATTGGTGTTCAGCCAGCTCTTAACATTTTGTTAATAATCTGGGAAAGAAAGTAAACAGAGCCTTTTCATTACATTTGCATATGAGAACTTCAATAGTACAAACCAATGAATAAATAGCAGAAAAACTATGGAGAGATTACATTAAGATAGTTTTGAAGAGACAACTATGGAATAATGCAAGTTAATCTTTTCTAAGATTATGTTATTCAATGTGATAAGCATATAAAAAGGCAAAAGAAGTTTAAATAGAGTTTATTAAAAGATAATTTCTATTTCAAGACAAAAATAATTGTGTCCTGAATAGAAAAACATCTGAAAGAAGACATTTCATGGTAGTATGTACGTCAGGGACTCTGGGAGATCCAAGGAAGTCTACGGCACAACACCTCATGACTCCCTCACAAAATAATTTTCTACAATTATATAAGAGACAAATAAAAAGGTTATCATTGTATTTTTGAATTATAGCAAAGCACTCATTTGGTTTAATACTTACATAACAAATATACTCCAAGAAAACTCAGCCCTTTATATAATCTCTTTTGGATTTTACTAATGCTCTTTTTTGTCCACTATGAGCAAATTTCACAGGATGTTATCCATATTTGCTCCCTAATCCTAATCTGTCAAATGTAAATTTCTGGGCAAAAATTGCCTGCTTTAGTTCATGTAAATTAAAATTACTCCTATAAATTGATTGCTCATATCATCTGACATATCCTATTTTGTTGCAGAATACATTAAATAATTATAAATTCACTTTCTTGATAACATGGCAATGACTTTAGATGCTGTTTGGGTATTGCCACTACATATGTAGGAATTCATATAATATTTAAAACCTATTCAAAAGCCAAAGATTTATTTTTGGTGAATGACCTTCTTGATGTGGGATTATCTTGTTGCACATTGAAAAAGACTACAAACTACTGTGACTGCGATCACAAAAACAGATTTCATCCACTGATTGAAAACAAAGGTGAACCTGAGACAAATAAAATATTCAAATATATTCTTACATGTTATATTTTGGCCATGAAACCTTTTATTTTCAAGTAGAACTGAATAACACAAAAAAAAACCTTGAATATATAAAACAAATGAATATATAAGCTTTCTAGTACACAGGAAGTTTATTAGTTATCATTCCTATGCCTACAAGACAACACCAAAAAAATAAATAAAACCTCTGAAAATCAATAGTTCTTTTGAGATCCATTAGAAAACCGAGGTCAAAGGGAAAACTGCAAAGACAGGCAGTTAGAGAATCACACTTACTAGGAACAGAAGCTAGCTGCATCAGCCCAAATTGGAGCCAGTAGGACACTAGAAACTATAATTCACATGTTACTGTAGGCTCAATGTAGACAAATTTCAGAGTTAAAAATTCTATGTGGACCCAGTTAGGGGGTTCCTCTCGCTTTCCCCAAGTTTCTCATAGTAATACTATGAAGATCAAAGAACAATCCCTTCCCAATTCCAGAAGAAAAGGCAAAGAAACCATTTGTAAATACACTCAGAGCTCTGTCTTCCTAACAAAACCTGCCTTCAAGGGAAACTCTTTTACCAGAACCTAACAAGCCCAGAGAAAAGAAATACCAAACTCCATCTCCCTCAAGTTTTCCACATATAAGAAAAATATCTATCTCAATTCCTCCATTTCCTCAATGTGGGAAAAAGGAAATGACCAACTCCAACTAAATAAATGAGACCTGATCACATAAACCCTTTCCCCTTTTACCTTATCTGACCACCACATCAGTAGTACTTCTATAAAACAGGATTATAGCTAAAAGAACAAGTACCAGACTCTATTTAAGGGGCATCTAGAAAAACCCAAAGACAACATGAAAAACACACACATACTTGGACACCAAAGGAGATTTTGGTCTCTGAGATCACAACTACAGAAAGTAATAAACAAAACATAACTCCTAGTCAGGAAACAAAATGTTTCACTAAAGCTCTGTCTACCTAAGTACCTTTTAGAACCTTTTACCCAATACTTCTTGTCTGACTTTCAACAGAAAATTACAAGGCAAAAAAACAGTTTGTTTTATTTGAAAAGATAAAACAAACATCAGAATCAGATTCAGATATGATGAAGATTTTGGAATTATCACAGTTTAAAATAACCAGAATAAATACATTAAAGACACTAATGGAAAAACTATACAATATACAAATACAGATGACTAATGCTGAGCTATGGCTTGAATACAGGTTGCCTCCTCTAAAACACACATTGGATTCCCCATGTAATGGTATTTGGGAGCAGGAGTTAAGAGGTAGTTAGGTTAAGATGGAAGAATGCACCATCAACAAAATCCAGCACCCATTCATGTTAAAAACATTGAAGAAGAAATTACCAATAGAAGGAACTTAACTCAACAACATAAAGGTTATAAAAGACATACCCCAAATCAACATCATACTGAAAGGGTAAAAACAAAGAGTTTTCTCTAAAAACAGGAAAAGACAAGGCTGTCCACTCTCACTACTCTCATTCAATACAGTACTTAAAATTTTGGCAGGAGAAATTAGGCAAGAAAAGGAAATAAAAGGGATACAAATGGGAAAGGAAAAAGAAAATTATCCTTCTTTGCACATGATATGATCCTGTACTTAAAAGACCCAAAAATTCTACCAGAAGACTTCTAGAGCTGATAAACAAATTCAGTGAAGTAGCAGGGTACAAAATCAATATACAAAAATCAATAGATTTTCTATATAACAATGAATTTGCTAAAAATAAATCAATAAAACAATTCCTTTCTCAGCAACCTCAAAAAATATAATACCTAGAAATGAATCTAAGCAAAAATGTGAAAGACTCCTACAATTATAATTATAGAACACTTAAGAAATAAATTGAAGACATTAGAAAATGGAAAAATCTCCCTTATTTTGGTATAGGCAAACTTAGTATTATTAAAATGACCATACTACTAAAAACAATCTACAGATTCAATGCAGTCTCCAATAAAATACAAAATACATTCTTCATAGAACTAGAAAAATTTTCCCAAAATGTGGAAAAATAAAAGATTCAGAGTAAGCCAAAGCAATTCTAAGCAATAAGATTAATGGTGGGGGCACAACAGTACCTAAGTTCAAATTAAACTACAGAGCTTTAGTAACAAAAATAGCACAATACTTGCATAAAAATAGACACATAGACCAATGTAATAGCAGAAAAAGAGAAAAACCCACAAAAGAGTCATTTGACTCTTAACAAAACCATCAAAAACATATATTGGAGAAAAGACAGCCTTTTTAACAAATAGTACTGGAAAAATTGGATATCCATATGTAGAAGAATGAAACTAGATCCCTATCTCTCATCCTGCATGAAAGTCAACTCAAATGAATACAAGACCTAAGAATTAGACCAAAAATTTTGCAACTGCTAGAAGAAAGCATAAGGTCAACTTTCCAACATGAAGGCAGAGGCAATGACTTCCTTGATAAGACTCCTAAAACTCAGGACATAAAACCAAGAATTAATAAGTGAGATGGCACCAAATTCAAAAGTCTGCACAGCAAAGGAAACAATAGTATGATGAGAGAACATTTCTTCTAGCTACTGGTCTCATAGAGGACTAATACTCAGAATATATGAAGAATTTAAAAAAACTTAACACCAAAAAATGCAAGTAACCCAAAAATAAATGGGCAAATAAACTTGAGACATTTCTCAAAAGAACAAATGCAAATAGTAAACAAATATATGAAAAAATATTGAACATCTTTAGCAAACAGGGAAATGTAAAGTAAAGCTACACTGACATGTCATCTCACTCCTATTAGACAATTATTAAGAACACAAATAATAATGATAATGGTGAAGATGTGAGGAACAAGAAACACACACTGTTGGTGGTATTGTGAATTTATACAATGACTATGTGTCTTGGTTTGGATCTCAGAATAATTTATATATGGCAGATTCGTGGAGTGAATCATCAGCCTCACAACAGGATGGGTTTTATAAGCTTTAATATGAGATAATATAACAATAAGCAAACAACAGTTATACTTTACAATATTGAGTATTGTATATAATGAATCAATAATATAGAAGAAAAGAAAGAAGGAGTGGCTCCAGCCCAATAAGCATTCACCAATCAACATCGGATAACATAACATGGGTTTGCAAGTACACTCAAAGCATCATTATCATCTTCAACACCCAGCCTTGGGCAAAATAAGCAACACCAAGAATGGGGTAAACACATAGGTGGGAGTCTTTCTTCTCCACTCAAAGCAAAATCATCACCTTGAACATTTATCCTCAGGTAAAAGGAGCAACACTGAGGGTAGGGTAAACACACAGGTGAGAGTCTTTCTCCTCAAAGCATCATCATCATCTTTAACATCTATCCTCGGGTAAAAGGAGCAATATTGAGGGTAGGGTCAAACCATAGGTGAGAGACTTTCTCCACAAAGCATTATCATCATCTTCAACACCTATCCTCGGGTAAAAGGAGCAACACCAAGGGCAGGGTAAACATATAGGTGAGAGTCTTTCTCCTCAAAGCATTATTATCACCTTCAACATTTATCCTCGGGTAAAAGGAGCAACACTGAGGGCAGGGTAAAAACATAGGTGAGATTCAGGTTCCTTCTTCTCAGTCAAAGCATTGGATTCCTTCTTCCCCAGTTGGATTCCTTCTCCAGTTAGATTCCTTCTTCTCTAGTTGGATTCCTTCTTCTCCAGTTGTATTCTTTTTTCTCTTCTCATTCCCCTTTGGAGGACTTAAAAAGGTATAGTAACCCCTCCCAATATGGAGTCCGGCATTATGCAACTGGCCTTAGGTTGTTTATTCTCTGCAAGGTGGGAACTGGCCAGGTTCCAAGCTCACATTGTCGAAAGTTGAAAGTTCTGATGCACCAAGAGCTCATTAGTGCACCAGATGGCCCCGAACAATAACATTGAGAGTGTTTACTGTCTTCAAAGTCTCTCCAAATTCCTCATTAATGGACCCCCCTTTCCTAAGTCACTTAAGGACAGGCCCATATTATTAACTATCTATACACTATGGAAATCAGTTTGGAGTTTCCCCAAAAGGACTAAAAACTGACCTGTCATATAACCCAGCTATACCATTAGGTATTTATCCAAAAGAATTATAGAAAACCTACCATAGCAATACATGCATACCCAGGTTTATTGCAGTACAATTCACAATAGCCAAGTTATTAAACCAGCCACAACTGGATCAAATGAATGAAGAAGATGTGCTATATATACACAATGGAATTTCCCCCAGTCATAAAGAACAACAAAATTACTATTTGCAAGAAAATGAATGGAACTTAAGAACATTATGCTAAGTAAAATAAGCCACACTCAGAAAATAAAGGGTCATAGGTTTTCTTTCAGATGTGGTAGTTAGAGAGAAAAGGGTGGGGGTGGATTTTATAAAAATAGAAGGAAAACCAGTAGAATAGAGAATGGGAATTAGTTGAAGGGAAAATAGAGGTATAGGAGAAGGAAACAGGCCAAATTATATTATGTGAAGCACAAATGTATCACAACGAACCTAACATTATCATTAATTACAACTAACTAAAATACATATATGTATATATTAAAGGAATAAAATAGAAGGGAGACTATTAGGGTAAAAGAAAGGAATGAGGGAGGGAGGAAGAGAGGGCAAGGGGAGGTCATGGGAAATGAAAATGATCAAATTATGGTGTTTCCATGCATAAATATTTCACAATAAAATCCACTAGTCTGTATAATAAGCACCAATACGTATATTAATAAAAATAAAAAAGGTGGACCAGTGTCTTTCTCAGGAGTGGGCTCATTCTCACAAGAGCAGGTTGTCATAAGGCAAGGTCTCCCCTTGATTTTTGTTTCCTCTGTATGCGTCCTTTTCTCTCCCTGCTCTGTCTAAAGTTGAATCAGCATGAGGACCTCAACAGATACATCCCCTTGATTTTTGAATTCCAGAGAACTCCAGAGCATGAATTTAAATAAACCTATTTTCTTTATAAATTATCCAGTCTTGGTATTCTAACAACAACAACAACAAAAAAAAAAATGAACTAAGACACGCAGACAAATGGGAATTCTAATAAAGAACCAAAAGGAAATTCTTCAACTCAAAAGCACTAATAGAAATGAAGAATGTCATTGATAGGCTCATTAGTAGATTGAACACTCTCAAGGAAAAATAAATTAGTGAGCTTAATAGTCAGTGGAAACTTCCAAACCTGAAGTGGAAAAAGAAGGGGGAAAAAAGGATGGAAACCAGAATATTCAAGAACTGTGAGGCAGGAATAAAAAAAATGGGGGTAGAGATGAAGAAAATATTTAAAGAAAACAAATGAAAGGGAATCTGCTATGGGCAAAGGAAAGTATATTTTTATTTCCCCTTATCCTTCAAGTTCCTTCCAGAAGGTCCCTAGAACCATAGACATAAGGAATCTAGTCAGAATGGCATTCAAAGTTGTTCCCTGAAATATTTAATCTCCTTTCTTCTCAAGTGTGCTGTTACTCGTTGGAGCTTCTACAGTATTAACTCTGCAACCACTAGACAATAGGCATCCACCTTCCTTATTGTATGCATCTGTCATTTCTATTATCCTTGAGCAGATGAACTACAACAGCACTTATCTATAATACAATGTCTTCCTAACAAATTCATGTGCTCTCTCTGCGTGAATTAGAAAACACTGTTTTAATAAAGCAGGAACCTTCCTTTATTTAACTCACTATGGATATTTCATTAACTTCATAATTTTGATAATAAAGATGGCTTTTAACATGAATAAAGCTTGTATTTACACAAACCTAAAAAAAGATTTCCAGGTGATTTTGTTTTTTGCTTTTATTGTCAGCAGCTTAGATATTTAAGAGTATTGAGTACGTGTGTGTATATATATATATATATATATATATATATATATATATACACTCCATATATCCCCCTTCCATTTCTACTGTAATTTGTATCTTATGTTATTGTTATGTACTTGTCCAAGTTAATGAACAAATATTGATTTATTATTAATGGAAGTCCATATTTTTATTTAGATTTTCTTTGATTTATCCTAATTTCTTCTCAACATATACATTTAATACCACTTCCCTTTAAGAATTGCTTTTGCAACATCATACCAATTTTGATAAGTTATATTTTTTCCATTTAGCTCAAAATATTTCTAATGCTTCTTGTAGTTTCTCCACTATCCATAGTTAGACCAATTACTGAATTTTTGTGAAGAAAAGATATTTCTATGAACCTCAGAATTATATTCTGCCATTAGAGTATTATAGAAATGTTGACTAGACTGATTTTATTCAGATTAGTGTTATACTGTGTATGTCATATATATCCTTCCTGGTTTCTTTCTTTTTGATTTTTCAATTACTGATAGATTCGAGCCTCCTGTTTAAATGGTGGATTTGTCTGTTCTTCAGCTCTAATCAATTTTGCTTTATTTATTTTGGTATATTCAAGATTATTATGTCCCTTGGAGAACTGATTCCTCATCATTATGCAACATTCCTCTACATCCCTGATTATCTTTGTCTGCTTTGTCTCAAGTGAATATACTTTAGGTTTTCCTCAATTACTGATACGGTGGTATATTTTCTAATTGAGGGGGATATGGTTAGGCCACTCACATTTAGAGTGATCATTGATATAAGCATCTACTATGTTTAACTTGTTTATTTATACATATCTACCATGTTTGGAACTATTTTCTAATTTTTGTCCACCTCCCATTTTTTATTATGACTACTTTAGTTTTAATTTGATTTAGCATCTTCTGATTCCATTTTCTCTCTCTTAGCTTATTATACTTTTTAAATAATTTTAGTAGTTTCTTTAGAGTTTATACCCATACTTAATTAATTTAAATCCACCTTAAATAACTGCCTAGTTTCTGGTGTGGTACAGATACCTTAGAATGTTCATTGCTGTCATTTATCTCACTTGTCCCAAGGCTAGAATCACCTAACATATTGTTACTATTGTTGTTTTAAACAGTTGTAACTTACATTAACCAAAAATAAATTATTTTTATTCACCTTATTCCTCCTTTGAGGTTCCACCCTTCTTTGTGTGGGTTCCAGTTTCTGATCTACAGCCATTTTGCATCTACCTGAAGAATTTCTTCTAGCCCTTGACTTAAGACAGGTTTGCTAGCAAAGAATCCCCTCAGTTTTTGATACTGAGAAAGTCTGTTTCTTCTAAACTTTTGAAGAATAAATTTATTGGACACAGAAGTCTAGGTTAGTGAGTATTTTGGGTCTAAAGTTAAAATATTTCTATAAACTTACTTCTTGAGGGCATAATTCTGAGGAGAAATCAGCTATAATTTACATTCCTGTTCCTCTCAGTGTTTTCCCACCCCATGTTGGCTTTTTTCCAAGATTTTCTCTTTCTGGTTTCCTGTAGTCTGTACACGGTATATGCTTTTGGTATTTTTTCCGTTTAGTGTTATTGAGCTTTGCAGATCTATGGGTTTTATCTATTATTAATTTGGAGAAATTTTCAGCTGTCATTACTCCAAATACTGCCTGTGTCAATCCATCTTCTCTAATATTGAAATTACATATATTTCACACCTTTTGATATTGTCTCAAAGTTCTCAGATGTTGTGCTGTGGGTTTTCCCCCCAATATTTTTTTCCTCTTTTCTATTAGTTTTTTGAGTTTCTACTGACCTGTCTTTAAACTCACAGATTTTGTTCCTAGGCCATGTAATTCTACCAATCAGACCTTCAAAAGAATTCTTTCTGCTCATCTTTTGATTTCTAGAATTTTCACTTGATTTTTTGAGTTTTGATTTCTCTGCTTATATTACCCATCTGTTTGGGCATACTGACTACGTCCATTAGAGTTCTTTACAAATTAATCAGTTATTTTATATCCTTTATCTTAGAATTACCCTCTTTCACATGAGAGTCTGTGTCTGATGCTTTAATGCTTTTCTCCAACTTTTTGTTTTGTTTTGTTTCTTTCTGGTCTTTTGAAATTCACTGTAGCTTTTTGTTGAAGGTAGATACATGTTATTATGGTATAGAAATCAAGATTATCAAGCCTTGAAGGTGCAGATGTATGTAACCTGGTAAGAGTTGCACTGTGACTTATTTGCTGTAGCCAAAGGTACCACGGTTCTTTTGTTTTCACCTTCTCTTGACTCCACCTTCCCTGTATATTCATCCTCAGAGTCTGTGTCTTGTCGCTCTTTCTGCTAAGATCTACTCCTACAGCACTAGAGCCCTATTGCTATGATGGCAAGGTGAGGGAAACAGAGCACCCCATAATGATCTAGGTCATAGACTTTCAGTGGGCTGTGCCTCTGGACTGTGAATTCAGAGCAGAGTAGCACACTTTCCCATTCCCAGAAACTCTACTCTGTCTTCCAACAATCTGTTTCCTTAATGCCCTGACTCCTATTGACTGGGCCCCTGCAACCCTGGACCCCTGTGAAACTGAGAAGCCAGAAGGGACTGATGTAGGGAAATATCCTTTTGGCCTTTGTTATGAAGAAGGCTCTTGGTCTATTTCACCAAGATTGCTCTTCTCCACTCCACTCTGCCATTGCAGAAAGGGCATCTTCGACTGTGAGGACCTGGGGAGATTCCTGCGGGCAAAGCCCTTGATGCTCCGAGGAGTCCTCTAAGACATGACCTCCAGGAATTTCTCACTTATGTGCTAGTCCTCCAGTAATTTGCCAAAATTACCATTTAAGTGTTCCTGCCAGTTTACTCTTACAGCATCTTTTGCTCCATATAAGCAGATCTCAGCTGTAACTGTCTATATTCACCTGTCTCTCCAGATTTCATGGCCATGCTTTACTTAGCAATCTCATTGCTCTGAATCATCTAAGAAAAATCATTCATTTTTCAGTATGTCCAGCTTTTTCTTGTTATAAGTATAGGAATGATGACTTCCTTCCATTCTCTTTATAAGTCATAGCTGAATCCTGAAAGTTTCAGTTTTTACCTACACTTGACTTAGCTTCCAATATAGGACAGCTAAAATAAAATGCATAATTAATTTTCTTTTTCTAGCCAGAAAGCAAAGTAAGCAGTACAGTACAGTGTGAACTAAAAGTGTGAGCTTTGAAGACATATTACCTAGTTTCAAAACTTAACTGCTACAAGCTTCAGGGGGTCTAATCAGTAAAATAAAGATAATAAAAGTACATACCTGATGAGTAGAAAGAATGGTGCTTGGCACATAGCTAGGTAAATTGTGCCAGTTTATGCTAAAAAACATCACATATATATGTTGTATTACTAATTCTACTGTGTAGCAGATATCTTATCAGTTCAAGAGTTCATAAACCCAAACTAAATGTGGAATGAAACAGCCAGAGATGTTGACAGAGTTAAGAACTTACAAGTCTCTGCTATGATTGGTTTCATATGCTGCATCTAAACTATGACACAAAGCAAATTTAAGATAAATAGAAGAAGGAAAAGAATTTTACCCCAAAATATTTTACTTTAGTCTTGAGTGATAATTAATTTGGCAATCATTCAAGACCAAAATCTTAGTGCACCTTGCAAATGAGAATAAAGTTAAATAGGCAGGAAAAGATAGGATTTTAGGTTCAGATCAAATCTGATTTTCTGGGACATGTTAATATATTCTAGGAACATAAGACCCTAAATAGCATTATTAAGTACAAGAGAAATTTAATGAGACTATGTGAAAATACATCTCAAGTAGGTTTGACACCTTCACCTGCTAAAGAATATCACACAAGGAATTTGACATTTGGGTCCCTCAGGAGGCACTCAGAACAGATTCTGGATTATTACAAATTCCTGGCAGCAGGTAGGCAATCAGATGTATGGCCAAAGCCTCCAATGCAATTATAAGGGGCCAGGAGGGTACAATATCCCTAATGAGAGGGCAAGAAAAAGTCTGGAAAGTCCCTGACAAAACCACACTTTGATCAGTAAGTATCTGCTTTGGGGAGGTTTGAAGGGAACAAAGCCTGCCAATTAGCTGAGAGAAGCATTACTTCTATGCATAAAGCTGTAGCCTTCACGTACTTTAATAGGACTTATAACTTTAGGTTGTTGCTTTACAACTTTCATTCAGTCACCATGCAACTGTACCCTGGATAACAATTCTACATCAGTCTAGCTAAATAAGTGTGATTATCATTATTGAACCAGAAAAACATCAATAAGAAGAAAATGGTGGCTGAATAGGGATACCCGTCACTCATCTGCTCCTCCATAAAGAAGAACTGAAACAACAAGTTGATATCTGCATTTTGAAGTAAGCCATCCTGGTAGAGGACAGGAAATCTTGTAAGACTGAGACACCTGGGGATAACAGCATAATAAGGGAAACAAAATGTCCCAGCTCCTGCTAGCTGCTCCACAGGTCGGGGAGTGGGAATGTCCCCTCTGTAGGGTTTAAGGATAAAAAAGAGTCCCAGCAAACCATCAGCAGTTCTCTCTAATGGAAAGATTCACAACCCTTACAGGCATGCAGCCTAAGTAAATAATTAATGTGAAATGTGCAGAGTTACCTTTCTTTGGGAAAGGATTTCACATGAGCCCGTAGAGTGCTAAAGCCATGAGCCATCCTAAGAAAGGACCTACTGCCAAAATTTTGACCATTATATGGATCAGAAACCTTTGTTCATTCCCATCTCTGGGACAGCACTAATCTGGCTCACATGGTAGCTGGCTCACATGGTGTGGTAGCTGCTTCCTGAAACAAACCTAGCCCAACAGAGTGCTTTTGACTCAAACACACTGGTTGTCCTGCATTGTACAGAACAAGTCCTTCAACACAAGAAGAATGGAAGGGGCCTGTATGCCCTGGAGAACAAGAGGGTTGGGGAAACCAGGGACTCAGTCAGTTGTGCACAGGGTCACACTGGTCCTAAGACTCAAAGTATTTACCTACACAGTTCCTACCATCCCTATCTCCAGTGCCTATGGGAGCCAAGAAAAAAAAAAAACTGTTGTAATGCTTCCCAGCAAATAGAAGTATGGTTGGCAGTCTTGAGCAACTCCAAGGCTCTGGCTTTTGCCAAGATTCAGCTGTCACACTGCTCCTGGGATGCATAGCCTAATAAGGAACAGAAAGAATCTTTGCTGCATGCAGCTGCTTACTGCATTTGCTTGCTCTTGTGAACACATCAGCTGAAAGGAATTTTGCCCAGTTCTAGCCACAGCTCATTCTTGCTCAATCCCTAGCAGGTGCTACAATGAAAAGAATTCCAAGAATAGCCCCAGTTGACACCCTGTCCCCAGGCATGAACAGCTGTGGGGGGACACATTAGTCTCTCTCCTTGGCATGTATGACCCTACGTACAGAGAGGAACACATCTACTACCACCATCATACCTACCCAGGTTTCACCTTTGACTACCCCTTCAACTTGAATGAGCATGTACTGCTCACAAGACTGTGTGTGAGGCCACAGGGTGGGTACCATGATTCCTGACCACATTTCTCCCTGTGAATCACCTCAGCCTAAAACATTGTCTAGTTACAGGACAAATGTTGTAAACGCTACAACTGCTAATGCAACCAGTATGAGAGATCCTTGTAAATGACAGAGCCACCACCAACAGAGCCTGAGAAAAAGGCTATAACCAGATAGCCACCACCAAGTCTATTGTGGGAGTAGAGAGACAGAGAGCACCCTGCATATTCTGATGTGTATATCACACCTGTTTGAGCTGCTAGGGTGTTATCACTCTTGCCTGATCCATAGAACAGTGGGTATTTCCAATTTCAAAATGGTACATGCTATGCACAAACTCACTGATCACAGCCAAAGAAGCTACAGGGTAAACATACCATGGTGTCCAGCTCTAGCTCAACATTGTATAACAAACCAGTAACCTAAAAAACATCTTCAGGAGAAGGTGCTTATGAAGAAGCCATCCCGTAAGAGTTGTAGAGATGCCCAATCTACTGTCACAAAAACATCAATGTGGAAACACATGAAATATGAAAAAGATGATAATATGGCACCTCCAAAAGATCATAATTCTCTAGGAACAGATTCCCAAGAAATAACAACAGATGAAATGCCTGATAAATTCAAAAGGATGATTTTTTTTAAATCATCAAGAGCTAAGGGAATATAGATAAACATGAAATTAGGAAGATAATGTATAAGACTTACATATAGAAGACTTATAAAACCTCAGACAGACATAACCAGCATGTGAGTCAGCTTCCCATTGCTGTAAAAAAAAAATCTGAGAAATATCATCTTAGTGTAAGGAAGTATTTGTTTTGACTCATGGTTTCACGAGTTTCAGTTCATGATGGACTGGCTTCAATTCTATGAGCCTCTGGTAAGCCAGAGCACCATGGAGGAAAGGCTGTGGTAAAGCAGAGAAACTCATGACAGATAGCAGAAAGAGAGAAAGTCAGAGGTATCAAGAAAAGTTTCCAAGGACCTACTCCCTTAAAGGTCCTACCTTCAACATCCAATCACTTCCCAAAAGCCTCATCTTTGAATACTGCTGCATTGGGAAACAAGTCTTCAACATATGAACTCCTGGAGGACATTACAGATTCAACCATAACAACCAGAAAATCTCAGGATCTCCATTACACACGTTCAAATTGTCAAAAATACAGACCAAGAAAAGAATTTTTAAATGACCAAGAGAAAAGAGTCAAGTCATAAGTAAGAGTAACTCCAGTAGACTAATACCAAATTTTGCAGCAGAAACCCTATAGGTCAGGAGGGAACAGAATGACATATCTTATGTCCTGAAAGAAATTAACTGCCAACCAATTCAATATTGATTGAATATTCAATTCAATATTGACATCTCCACATTTAAATGGAGATATCAATATTGAAATTAAATGCCAGTTAGTCTATCCTTCAGAAGTGCAGAAATAAAGATCTTTCAAGATAGGTAAAAAGTGAGGGAATTTGTGAACACCAGGCCAGATTTATGAAAGATGCTTAAGGAAGACCTACATCCAAAAGTGAGAGTTAACTACATGAAAACATGTGAAAGTATTAAACTCACTGCAATAGTAGTTACACATAAGAGAAATAGAAAAAATGCAAATATTATCAAAACAAAAAACCACCAAACCACAACAATGAGTAAAAAAGGAAGAAATACACACTATTCAAAAGCACTGGAAGAAAATCATGGGCATCTATCCATACCTTACCATAACTCTGAATGTAAATGGACTATATTATCAAATTAAAGATAAACATAGGCTAAATCAATTAAAGAACAAGACTCAACAATGTGCTGCCTGCAAGAAACTCACTTTACCAGTGCAGATGCACACAGACTAAAAGTCAAACCATGGAAAATGATATTCTAAGCAAATGGAAACAAAGTGATAAGTAGTTATGCTTGTATTTCATGAAATGAGGAAAAAATGAGAGACAGAGTCACTATACAAATGGTCAAGAGATCAATTCATCAAGAAGACAAAACAATTGTAAATCTATATGCATCTAATGCCCAAGCATCCAATTTTATAAAACACAAACTATCATATTTAAATGGAGATATAGATTCCAATTCAATAATAATGGGAGAATTTAATACTCCATTCTCAATAATGCAAAGATTGAGACAAAAATGCCAAAGAGCAACATCGTAGTTAAATTATACCATAGATCAAATGAACTTAAGAGATATTTAGAGAACATTCCATCCTACAGATATAAAATACCCATTCTTTTTATGTTCAGGGAACATTCTCTAGAATCAATCATATATTGATTGATTCTCTAGAATCAATCATATATTAGTGAATTTGGAAAATATGAAATCAGTTTCTATATATTTTCTGATCAACATGAACTGAAATTAGAAATCAATGAAAGAAATTTTGGAAACTATTCAAATACATGGAGACTGGAAAACACATTTTGAATCAACAGTGGATCATCAAGGAAGAAGAAAATTTAAAAATCTGTTGAAACAAATAAAAATGGAAACAAACATACCAAAACCTGTGGTATTCATCAAAAGCAATATTAAAAGGGAAGTTTATAGCAATGAGTGAGTCTATTTTAAAAATTCAAAGATTTTAAACAATCTAATGATGTATCTCAAGGATTTAGAACAGCAAGAACACATTAGTGTTTTGTTTTGGAGTTTTTTGTTTGTTTGTTGCTGCTCTGACCAAAAGACCTCACAAAAGAAATTAGGAGGAAAAGATTATTATAGAGCTCATGGATTCAGAGGTATTAGTCAAAAGATGGGCAACTATATTCCTTGGGGCATGAGATGAGGCTGAACATCATGATGGAAGCGTGTGGTGGCAGAAAGCAGCTGGGAACATGGCACCAAAAAGCAGAGAGCACCTGCTCTGCTCAACAAGGACAAAATATAAAACTCAAAGGCATACCATTAGGGACTACCTCTTTCAACTACATCCTACCTGCCTACAGTTACCACCACATTAGTCCCTATCAGGGACTGATTCCCTATCAGGTTAAGGCTCTTATAACCCAATTCTTTTACCTCTAAACCTTCTTTCATTGTCCCACACATGAGCTTTTGGGAGATACCTCACATCTAAAGCCTAACACACACCAAACCCAAAATCAGAAGCAAAGAAATAAAGAACAAAGATGAATACAATCAAATCTTAAAAATAATACAAAAGATCCTTGAAAAAGGAGTTGCTTTTTGAAATAATAGAATTGATAAATTTTGGTTAGTTTCACTCACCAAAGAGAGAAGATCGAAATAAATAAAATGAGAAATGAAAAAGGAAATATAACAACTTATATCAGAGACATACAAAGGCTAATTAGGTAATATTTTCAAAAACTATATGCTAACAAATTGAAAAATCTAGAATAAATTAAAAAGTTTCTGGACACATAGAACCTACAAAAAATGAACTAAGAGGATATTTTAAAAACCTGAATAAACCTAGAACAGGTAATGAGATTGAATCAGTGATTAAAAGTCTCCCAAAAAAGAAAAGACCAGAAACAGAAAGTTTCACTGCTGAATTTTACATACCTTTTAAAGAGTTAACAACAATGCTTCTTAACCAATCCCAAAGAATTGAAAGGAAAGGAAACCTTCCCAACTTATTCTGTTAGTTCGCATTACCCTGTTACCAAATCCTGAGGAGGACACAACAAAAAACACAACTATATTCCAATATCCCCAATGAACACAGATACAAATATCTTTAATAAAGTACTACCAAATCTAATTAAACACCACATGAAAAGAGATTATACACCATAATGAAATTGGTTTCCCCCCAGAAACACAAAGATGATTCAACACATAAAAATCAATTAATATTAATAAATATATCACATGAAACAATGAAAGATAAAATTTATATGATTATCTCACCAGATGCATTAAAAAGCATGTTGATAAGATTCACTATCACTTCGTGATAAAAACCTTGAACAAATTAGGTATAGAAAGATCACACATGGGCATAATAAAGACTATATACAACAAATTCACAGCCAACATTGTACTAAATGGGAAAGCATTTCCCCTAAGATTAGGAACAATAACAAGGGTCTCCATTCTCATTGTACTTAATGTATTAAAATTTTTAGCTAGAGAAACTAGACAAGGAAAAGAAATGAAAGGTGTACAAATAGAAAAGGAGGAGGTCAAATTATCCTTATTTGGTGGTGACATGATTCTGTACAAAACTAAAAAACTACACCAAAAGCCTATTGGAACTGATAAACTAGTGAAGTAGGACACAAAATCAACATACAAAAATCAGTAGCTTTCCTATACACCAATAGTGAGATTTCTGAGAAAGAAATAAAATGAGTCCCGTTCAAAATAACCTCTCCCCCAAAATACCTAGGCATAAACTAGGAAAGTGAAAAACTTCTACAGTGGAAATTACAATACACTAATGAAAAAAATTGAAAAAATTGGAAAGTACCCCTGTGTTCACGGATTCAAAGAATATTGTTAAGAAGCCCATACTATTCAAAATGATCTAAAGATTCAACGCAATTCCCTTCAAAATACCAATGAAATTCTTCACTGAATTGGAAAAAATATCCTAAAATTTATTTGAAAGCACAAAAGAACTTGAATAACAAAACCAATCTTGAGCAAAAAGAACAAAGTTGGAGGCCTCACAAAACTTGATTTTAAGCTACTGCAGAAGCAGTAACCAAAACAGTATGGTATTAGCATTAAGACACATAAACCAATGGAAGACAACAGAGAACCCAGAAGTAAATTCACACATCTACAACCAACTGATTCCCTAGATAGAGACCAAAAACATATTGAAATAAGAAAAGCTTCTTTAACAGATGATGCTGTAAAAACTGGACATCCACATGTAGAAAATGAAAACTTGACCCTTACATATATATCATCATGTACAAAAACTATCTCAAAATGGACCACAGACCTTAATATAAGACCTGAAACTCAAACCACTAGAAAAAAAAACAGAGTAACACTTTAAGATAATGGCATAGGCAATGATTCTATGGATATGACAACAACGCACAGTAAATAAAATTTAGAAATTGATAAAACTAAACTAAAAAACTTTCACAGAGGAAGGAAATAATCAATGGAACAAAGACACATCCTACAGAATAGAGACAAAAGTTGGCCAACTCTTCATCTGACAGTGGAATCATATCCAGAATAAAGAACCCAAAATAAGTTGACAAAACAAGTAATTCAATCAATAAATGGGCAAATAATCTGAGAAGACATCTCTCAAAAGAAGAAATACAAGTGACCAACAAACATGAAAAACTACACCATTAGCTCTCAGGGAAATGAAAATCTAAACTTAAAATATCATCTCAGTCCAACTAAAACAGCTAATATAAAAACAAATATTAAAAAATAGTGGCAAGGATATGGAGAAAAAGGAACTCCTGGCAGCAATGTAAATTAGTATAGACATTATGGAGAACAGTATGCAGAGTCCTCAAAAACTAAAAATAGAACTTCCATATGATCCAGCTAGCCTATTTCTGGCTCTATTTCCAAAGGAACTTGGGTCAGCATAGAAAAGACACACCCACATGCCCATATTTATTGCCATAATATTCACAGTACCTAAGATATACAATTAGCCTAGATGCCCATCAACAGTGAAATGGATACTAAAAGTATGCTAAACATACAAATGGATTATTATTCAGCCATAAATAAAAACAAAAAGGAAATCCTATCATTTGCAGAAAAATAGATAGGAGGAGGACATCAAGTTAAATAAAATAAGTCAAGCAGAGAAAGATTAAGAGTCGCATGTTTTCTTTCATATGTGGAAGCTTAAAAAATAAAAATGTTCAAAGGGGCATGGGGACAGTAAAGGTGGTGGAATATGATGGTCATCATAGCCCTAACTTTACCTATGACTGCATATATGTTGTGATTCTATACAAATTACAACTAGAGAATTGATGTTAACCTCTATCTATGTACAATGAATCAAATTGCACTCTGGTATCATGTAAGCCTAAATAGAATAAATTAAATATGAATAAATAAATAAAAATGTTCAAAAAGTCTACATGAAAGTAAAGATTACTAGGAACTGGTAAGGGAGCCAAGTGGGAGGGGTTTGAGGCTGAAAGAAGACTGGATGGTTATGATCAATGCACATTGCAGGTATGTATGGAAATATCAGTGAATTCTGTTGTTCCATTGATATGCATAATTAATATGTATTTTAAGATTAAAAACACCATTAAAAATAACTCAGATTCTGTGGTCTATGGAAGATGCAGTCCCCTCAAATACCACCTCACATACCCCTAGGAGCTCCTGTGTTATATCCTGGGTATGTCTGAGTGGGTTTTTGACCAATCCTTGGTCACTGTTATGGTTTAGATATAAAAGCTCATGTGTGAGACAATTCAAGAGAGTCTGGAGATGAAAGGATTGGGTTGTAAGAATCTGAACCGAATCAGTGCATTAATCCCCTGATAGGAATTAACTGGGTGGTAATGTAGGAAGCGGTGTGGCTTGATGAGGTTGGTCCCTGGGGGTGTGCTTTTGGAGTTTATATTTTGTCCTTGTTGAGGAGAGCTCTGCTTTCTGGTGCCATGTCCTGACCCTCTGTCCTCTATCATACTGTTCACCCATGATGCTCTGCCTCACCTCAAGCCCCAAAGAATGGAGTTCACTATCAACCAAAACCTCTGAAACCATGAGCCCCCAAATAAATTTTTCCTCCATTAAAATTGTCATCAGATCTTTTGGTCACAGTGGCAAAAAAGCTGACTCCAACACATTCCCTTCTTTCCTTATCTACTGCCATGGCTGATGCCTTGTCCATCAAAGATGCACATTTTCCACTAAGAGCACCTTAAGTGTGATGTCATCATAATACTGGCAGGTCATCCAGAAGGTCACAATGCAGCCTGAATCAAACACATTTCTCTACAGTTTTCACTGTCAACACTGTAATGAAATGATGAAAGATGCATCAAATCAAATAGCCCATGCAGATATTGCTCATGTTTATTTCAAGGCCCTTTCCAGGGGACTCGAGTCCACAGAAGTGTTCTGGTAAACACTATTGAAAAGACACCTCCTGTATTGAAAATGCCCCTGAGAGCGACACTTGTCATTTGGAGAACACACATGTGCTTGCCTATTCCCTTAGAATGAAAACACCTCCAAGTTTAAAGATGATAGCGCCTTTTGTAATATGACCTTGAAATAGGCTCAGACTGGGGAGGAAGAGATCGGGATCTGGAAACAGCCAATCTTTCTTCTGATACATACATACACACACGCACCATCTTGTCATCTGAACTAAATTCAAGTCAATCTACTCCCACATCATATCAAATCCTGACAATGTTTTTTCTTTGCATTTATAAGAAATTATAAAGTTTTTGGTTGTACTTATAAATGAAACCAAACTGTAAACAAATGAGAAAAACAGCTTTCATGAAGTATTTAAAAAGCGAAAAGAACTTTGGTTTCAGATTTTTTCTATAGCAACCTAAGGTCAAGGATTTGGGTTCTGAAGAATGTTGAAATCTAGGAATATAAGCAATCAGACTCAATTTGTATTATCATTTGAAGCATAAAGTTCAAATAGACTGGTGGAGAGTTCAAGCTATGGGGGGCCAAAAAAAATCATGTCTCCATTGACAGATGAAGAAATCTAAAAACCTGATAAAGTAAAAGCCTATTCAAAATAAGTGCCAAGAATTGTCAGAGACAAATATAAATTGAGAATGAAATTCACTACTGATCTTTGTAGCATACTAGGTTATTAGAAACAGTGGCATATATTAATTACATTTAATCACTCATTATCCCTTCAGTATGAAGTGCTCTACATCTGAAGATGCTTCCTTTTTGATGTAAGATGCTAAAGGATCCATGAGTCCCCTCTAGAGATAAAAGTGTTTCCTATTTTACTCTAGCTTTCATATCAGAACTCATAGAATCTTGCAATACTATTCCTAAAGGAAATACAATTCTGCAGCAATCGTCATCTTATAAATGGAGCTGTTTAATTTAAAGCCACAGAATGATCCCAGTGTGTTCACAGCACATTTGTAACTATAATACCTTTGGATATGTATTCTATTTGCCATGTACTCTATTGATCCATTGAAAATATTTTGCTTCTTATAAGAGACACTAGGGGCCATTCATAAAGAAAGTGAAATGTGCCTTATACTTCAAGTTCGAACATTAAATGTAATGGATTGGTGATGTGAATGAAAGACCAAGCCAATATCTGATATTTTATTACTAGGTGTAATTGAGTTCAGTTGTCCTTTTTTTTCTTGATACCTTAATGCAGTTGACTTCAAACTGGAGAAGAAAATGTCCATGGGGCACATGAGGACTTATGTAGTATGTGGAAATGGTCAGTTTAACAAAATCAATTTGCAAACATGCCTAACAATATGGCCTCTTTTCTAAGATTGATTTGCCTACACACTCTGAAAGCATCATTCAGAATCAACCATCTTGCTGCCTGTTATGCTTTAGATATGAGGTGTTCCCCCAAAACCCATGTATGAGACAATGCAAAAAGGTTTAGAGGTGAAATGATTGGGTTATGAGAGCCTTAACCCAGTGAATTAATCCCTTGATAGGAATTAAATGAATGGTAACTGAAGGCAGGTAGGGTATGGCTGGAGGATGTAGGTCATTGGAGGCTTAACTTCTGGGTAAATATTTTTTATCTGGCAAGTAGAATCTGTCTCTGCTTCCTGTTGCCATGTTTCCAGCTGCTTTCCACCACCTCACACTTCTGCCATGATGTTCTACCTCTCCTCCAGTCCAGAACAACAATCAGTCAACTATGGACTGAGACTTCTGAAACTGCGAACCCCAAAATAAACTTTTCCTCCTCTAAAATTGGTCAGGTCGTTTAGTCACAGGGGAAAAAAAAGCTGACTCAAATACTTCCTTTCATAAAAAGGAAAGAAAAAAGGACACTCATCTTTGTACAAACTTCTTAGGCATAAGACAAGAAGAAATTCTGAGATTTTGATGTTAGATGTTTGGAAAATGAATAGCTTTAATAATGTGTAATATTCTGAGAGTATAACATGTGCTAATGCTTTGAACAAAGTGGAAGGAGGATTCAATCAGCACTATCAATAACAAATCAGTAATAGACATTTTTCTGATAAACGACCTTGTGACTGTTGGCATATCACTTGAAAGGATCAAAGTAGTGAGTGACATTTTTCTAAGAATACTCCTTCCATTTCCATAGTGTCATAGCACTTATATCTATATAAATGAAAGATTAAAGTTGATTCTGAGAATCCTTTCAATGCAGCAATAATGTTCAGCTACAGATTTATAAAGTAATTGGAAAAATTAGATACATTTATTTCCTTAGGGCATGAAATTTAATATTTTTATTTTTAATATTTAATAGTTCATCCAAATTTATATTTATATTCTTTTGATCAATTGTGTACTAAAGACAATTGGTATCATAAACCAATTTAATTTTTTAGCAGTTCAAAGAAACTTTTTAATTAGGGATGATGAACATAATACTTTAAAACAATATATGACAATAGGATAAATGAATTTAGAGCAGAAAAGGGTAAGTAGAAAATTTCTGAATTCTACAGAAGAGCTTCTAAACTTATTTCAATGAGTCAAGGTGGGAGTAAATTCATTTTATTCAGGTAACCTTCCATGCGTAAAAAGTGATTTTTTTTTATTTTTAAATATAAGTATCAGTAGTATTCTGAAAATTACATTCTTGGTGACTATTTAAATTTATGATGATAAAGTTTAAATGTCAACTCAGAAGAATGAGAGACACGTTTCTTTCAAGTACTTGCAGGAAATGTGGTAAAAAATGTTTGAAAACTATTCAAAGTAGGAGTAGTATCTCAAGGAAGACCAATAAGTAGTAGATTTCTAAGAAACATTAAATTCTCCCAATTACCAACTTGTAAAACACCTTCTCAAAACACTATTTCCTTTGTAATTTCTCACTTACTGTCCATATCCCTGAAGCTCCAAGATGTCAGGAGCCCAGAGCTACATGTTCCCACTATATCAGTTTAAATATGTCCCAACAAAGTTCATGTGTGACAAACTTAATACCCAAGTTCATACATTCACAGTACTTGGTGGTAGAGTCTTTGGGAGGTAATCCGGATCAGATGAAGTCATGAGAGCAGAGCTTCCATTATGGCAGAGTGGCTTTACAAGATGAAGATAACTCCAAGTTAGCATGCTTGCTATCTTATCAAGCAATGTCCTCCAGTACATTAAGAGGCTGTAAGGAGATCCTCTCCATTGCCATGTTCTTGGACTTCCCAGTCTCCAGAACCATGAGCCAAATTAACTTATTCTTTAGAAATTACCCAGTGTTACAGCAACAAGAAACAGACTAAGATGCCACACAAAGAGTTCCAGTATTTAGAACAGTGTCTACTTTAAAAATCACTCAAATGTATTGCAAATATTTTACTTCCTACTTTGTTATTTTTAATTTTCAGAGCCATAAATTCCTCTGAAATAGAAAATCTAGGAGTGTGCAATTTGACAAATATTCCAAGCCACTTTGGAATTCTCACACATAACACATGCATGCACACAATTTAAAAAGAAGAATGAGACAAATGTGATTTTCATTTATTCAACAAATATTTATTGAATGCTTTCTCAGTGCCAAACACTATTCTAGGAAGTGGATACTAGCAGTTATGGGATGCATCTCTGCTTATTTATCACAGAATCTGCTTGAAAAATTCCTTCTAAGCATTGGACCAACTGGACAAACTTAGGATTCCACAACCACTTGCTATTTAATTCAATTCTAATATTTTGGTTTATCATGTTAGCTGGGCCATATTGGAATATTGGCATATTCCTAAAGATATTTTTCCACATATTAAGAGTTTTGTAGGTAGAAGGACTGAGTTCAATTTTAGAAACTGGTCTGGAGTATTATGTAATTTTTCTGAATTTTAAAAGTGTTCATTTTTTGACATAATGGAAGATACAGGATCTCGTTAACTCAGTTTCCTTGAGTCCAAAATATGGAATACATAAATGATTTTATATTTACCTTGCTGTAAGTAATATTACAGGATATTAAGGCTATAGGTACTATTTTAAGTAATGTATCCAACCTTTAAGCATTTAATTCTGGTTCTTCAGTCTTAATGGAACTATTCAGATCACAGTAACACTCATGCTGAGGTAAGTCATCTGGCACATCTGTACAACCTCCATATTTTTTTCACTTTGGGCTTTTGTTCAAGTATTTTCAATGTTCTCCCTGTTCCTGGGCTCTAGGGTGTCAAGCACTAGTATCAAGCCACACACCCCAAATTACTTTTCCTTTCATCATCAGGTGTTTTCAAGCCTAAAGATTTACATTAAAACCATCACCAAAATGCATTAAAAGGTATATTTCCCTGTTTTCTCAGGGGATCTCTTTCAGACTACCATCCCATATACAGAAAATGCCAGATTATGGTATTTCATGTGAAGGTCTAATCACAGGTTAAAGTTATGTAACAGAAGATAAGACATATTACCAAAGAAACTAGCAGCATCAAGCAGTGTTCATTGATTTCATCTGCCCCTGACATATAAAAAATCAAATTTAGTTTAAAAACTTTAAGGGAAATTATAGGACAATCAAAACCCAGGTTTTCTTAAAAAAAAACAACTCAGAAGGTGATCCTTATTTAAAATAAAAACAAAACATTTAGAATTCTCAGAGTCCATATTTTTTTAAAAATAGAATTTAAAAAGTATCAGGTATACATTCAATGATTTTCCCTATATCATCTGGATTTCTCATTGATAGGGGAGAATTCTTGCCCTAAGCATTGGAAATGTGCACTAAGAATTAAGAAAGGAAATAAAATGGCACAGAACTGGAAGACACATAAAACTTGCTATTAGAAGAATTCCCTACACATTGCTTTTTAAATCTGATACAACTACAGCAGTTTCAATAGCTATGAATATAAAACACTCATTTTTTTTTTTTTTTTGAGACAGGATCCCACTAAGATGCTTAGGGTCCTACTAAGTTTCTGAGGCTGGCCTCAAACTTGCATTCCTCTTGCCTCAGCCTCCTGAGTTGCTAGAGTGGCATGTACCACCATGTCTAGCTTGAAATACTCAGAATTTAAAGATACTTTCCATGTAAAAAAGTCAGCACAATTTTAAAACTGAAGCTTCAATAACTGAAAAGGACAATGGCCTTTTTATTAATTATTCTTTCTGGTAACAACTTCAGATTCAAAATCATTGCAAATAATTCCAGTGTGAATTCATATACATTCATCTTTGTACAATATTATCCCTCCCATTTCTGGGTATACACTGAGGTCATTTCTTAGAAGAGCAGATCATCTGCTCTAGTACTTGTTGTTTTCATTATATCAAAATTTTCTCTCGTGGGAATATTATTCCTGTTTACTATTTTATGTTTTTCTAGAAGAAATCTTCCCAGATCCTTTCCTCCCCATCCCCCTCAACCCCTTCTTCAGATGCTGCCACATACCACATTTTCAATTCCCCATGATTTGTCTTCCCTGAAAAATGTGAGGGAGGGGGAACCTTTTCTGATTACTAAAGATTTCAGTTTGTAAATGCAAACCTATTTTTTTTATTATGGTTTCTTGTCATCTAAAGGCCTTTCTGAACCCCTAGATAGCTCTGACTTGCTTCATTACCCACTCCAGAAGGAAGACTGGGTGTTTATTGTACATCAAAACACATTAAAGATACACTATAAGAAATCATCCATATTGAAAAGTGTTGGCTGATTTTAGGAAAATTCCACAAGCATTAAAAATTTGAAGATCCATACCAAAACGACACTTTATCTTATAGCTAAAATAAACAAGAGCAGGAAAGAGAATTTGGGACTTAGATGAAGCAATACTGCTCTTTATTCTTAAACTGAAGCCTAGAAACTAAGGAAAGAAGGAAAAGGAGTACTAAGACCACCAAAGAGATACTATCACAGCAAAGCCAAGAGTACAGAAATGTTTCACCATTCTCTAGATACTGAGGACATTTCTGATTATGTGCAATGGAGTACACATGTGTTTTTAATTTGTTGCATAATTTTGGTTTGAGTGTTTGTGGTGATGGACAAAGCTGAGAAGATTTATGACTTATTTGTAACTTAATGACAGGGTTACACTTGATAAACACCTATCTCCACTAGATTGTAACAATTGTGACAGCAGGTTCACAGACAATACCCTCAGTACTACAGCCTTGGTACATAACTGCATGGCACATCATGGGCAATTAATAAATATTAGTGCTTTGTTACATTTTAGAGTAGGGAGATCATCACATTTAATTATCAAAAAGCCAGATAGAATTAGATTTTGATTAATACAAATACACTCCTACCACAGTGCGGGGGTGAGTTTTGCAGGTGCAATCTATTTTGGAAATCAATGCGTAACTCTTGATAAAAGAAATTACCAAGGAACAAATGTGACTGTTTTACATGCACAAGTATAAACCAGAGTTTTCTACAACAAAATGATATTGTCTTCAACTGAAAGAGAGCCTCACAGCCTTTGAGGCCTCTTAACTTAGAAAAGGGCTTCCTTTACTCATCCAAGTTGCACAGCTAGTTAGTTGCAAAACTAGAACAAGAACATTAGTATCTCTTCTCATTCCCCAAGCAGATTTAGGGACTGAACATGTAGCATTTCAGTATAAACTGAGATATTCTTTTTAAGTCACTTAAGTATTTTTTTGTTTTTTTTTCCTGCTTATTTATGATCAACTTTTTTTTATTTTAAATTTATTCTACTTAGGTATACATGATAGCAGAATGCCTTTTGATTCATTGTACACAGATGGAGCACAACTTTTCATTTCTCTGGTTGTATGTGATGTAGAATCACATCATATATGAAGTCATACATGAAGATAGGGCTATGGTATTCATCTCATTCCACCATCTTTACTGTCCCATGCCCCCTTCTCTATCTCTCCCCTTTGACCAAATTCCTCCATTCTTCCTGTGTCCTCACATACATGATGGATCACATCCACTTATCAGAGATCATTCAGCCTTTGGTTTTTTGGGATTGGCTTACTTCAATAAGCATGATATTCTCGAACTCCATCTATTTACCTGCAAATGCCGTAATTTCATTCTCTTTTATTGCTGAGTAATATTTCATTGTATACATATACACCACAGTTTATCCATTCATCTACTAAAGGGTATCTAGGTTGGTTACACAGTGTAGCTATTGTGAATTGAGCTGCTATAAACATTGACGTGGCTGCATCACTGTAGTATGCTGTTTTTAAGTCCGTTGGGTATAGACCGAGGAATGGGATAGCTGGTCAAATGTCGGTACCAAGTTTTCTAAGGAATCTCCATACTGCTTTCCAGATTGGTTGTACCGATTTGCAGTCCCACCAGCAATGTACGAGTGTGCCTTTTCCCCGACAACCTCGCCAACACTTATTGTTTGTATTCTTGATAATTGCCATTCTGACTGGAGTGAGATAAAATCTTAGTTTTGATTTGCATTTCTCTAATTGCGAGAGATGTTGAACATTTTTCATATGTCTGTTGACTGATTGTATATCTTCTTCTAAAAAGTGTCCGTTCAGCTCCTTAGCCCATTTATTGATTGGGTTGTTCTTTTGTGTTAAGTTTTTTGAGTTCTTTATATATGCTGGAGATCAGTGCTCTATCAGATGTGCATGTGGCAAAAATTTGTTCCCAAAATGTAAGCTTTCTATTGACTTGTTTCTTTTGCTGAGATGATGATTTTTAGTTTGAATTCATCCCATTTATTGATTCTTGATTTTACTTCTTGCACTATAGGAGTCTTGTTAAGGAAGTCAGGGCCTAATCCAACATGATGAAGAGTTGGGCCTACTTTTTCTTCTATTAGGCATAGGGTCTCTGGTCTAATTCCTAGGTCCTTGATCCACTTTGAGTTGAATTTTGTGCATGGTGAGAAACAGGGGTTTAGTTTCATTTTGCTGCTTATGGATTTCCAGTTTTCTCAGCACCATTTGTTGAAGAGGCTAACTTTTCTCCAATGTACATGTTTTGGCACCTTTGTCTAGTATAAGATAACTGTATTTAAGTGGATTTGTCTCTGTGTCTTCTATTCTGTACCACTGGTCTACATGTCTATTTTGGTGCCAGAACCATGCCATTTTTGTTACTATAGCTCTGTAGCATAGTATAAGGTCTGGTATTATGATGCCTCCTACTTCACTCTTCTTGCTAAGGATTGCTTTGGCTATTCTGGGTCTCTTATTCTTCCAAATGAATTTTATGATTGCCTTTTCTATTTCTATAAGGAATGCCATTGGAATTATAATTGGAATCGCATTACATCTATATAGCGCTTTGGGTAGTATGGCCATTTTGACAATATTGATTGTGCCTATCCAAAAGCATGGGAGATTTTTCCATCTTCTAAGGTCTTGTTCAATTTCTTTCTTTGGTGTCCTGTAGTTTTCATTGTAGAGGTCTCTCACCTCTTTTGTTAAGTTGATTCCCAAGTATTTTTTTTGAGACTATTGTGAATGAGGAAGTTGTCCTAATTTCTATTTCAAAGGATTTATCACTGACATATAGAAATGCAATTGATTAATGGGTGTTGATTTTATATCCTGATACTTTGCTATATTCATTTATTAATTCTAGAAATTTTCTGGTGGAATTTTTTGGATCTTCTAAATATAGAATCACGTCGTTGGCAAATGATAGTTTGAGTTTTTCTTTTCCTATTTATATTCCTTTAATTTCTTTCCTCTAATTGCTCTGTCTAGTGTATCAAGGACTATGTTTCATAGCAGTGGTGAAAGAGAGCGTCCCTGTCTTGTTCCCGTTCTTAGAAGGAATGCTTCCAATTTTCTCCATTTAGGATGATATTGGCCTTGGGTTTAGCATAGACAGCTGTTACAAAGTTGAAGTATGTTCCTACTATCCCTAGCTTTTCTAATGTTTTGAATATAAAAGGGTGCTGTATTTTGTCAAATGCTTTCTCTGTATTGATTGATAAAATCATGATTTTTATCTTTAAGTCTATTGATGTGATGGATTACATTAATTGATTTCTGTATGTTGGACCAAACTTGCATCCTTGGAATAAACCCTACTTGATGATGTTGCACTATTTTTTTAATATGTTTTTGTATGTGATTTGCCAAAATTTTATTGAGAAGTTTTGCATCTATATTCATTAGGGATATTGGTCTGAAATTTTTTCTTTCATGTGTGTCTGTCTGGTTTGGGTATCAGGGTGATACCAGCCTCATAGAATGAGTTTGGAAGGGTTCCCTCCTTTTCTACTTCATGAAATAGTTTGAGGAGTATTGGTAATAATTCTTCTTTGTAGATCTTGTAGAACTCGGCTGAGAATCCACCTGGTCCTGGGCTTTTCTTGGTTGGCAGGCTTTTGATGGCATCTATTTCCTAGCTTGAAATTGACCTAAGTTGTGTATGACCTCTTGGTTCAGTTTAGGTAGATCATATGATTCTAGAAATTTGTCAGTGTCTTCAGGGTTTTCTATTTTACTGGAGTATAAATTTTCAAAATAGTTTCTAATTATCCTATTTTGGTAGTGTCTGTCATGATATTTCCTTTTTCATCGTGAATTTTAGTAATTTGAGTTTTCTCTCTCCTTTTCATTAGGGTGGCTAAGGGTTCTGTCAATTTTATTTATTTTTTCAAAGAACCAGCCTTTTGTCAATTTTTCGAATTTTTCTTTTGTTTCAATTTCATTGATTTTAGCCCTGATTTTAATTATTTCCTATCTTCTACTTCTTTTGGTGTTGGTTTGTTCTTCTTTTTCTAGGGTTTTGAGATGTAGAGTCAAGTCATTTATTTGTTGACTTTTTCTTTTAATAAATGAGCTTAATGCAATGAACTTTTCTCTTAGCACTGCCTTCATCGTGTCCCAGAGATTTTGATATGTTGTATCAGAGTTTTCATTTACCTCTAAGAATTTTCTTTAATCTCTTCCCTGATGTCTTTCATTATCCATGCATCACCCAATAACATATTATTTAGTTTCCAAGTGTTGGAGTAGTTTCTTTTTTTAATCTGTCATTGATTTCTAATTTTATTCCATTGTAGTCAGATAGGACACAGCGTACTATCTCTATTTTTTTGTATTTGCTAATAGTTGCTTTGTGACATAACATGGGATCTATTTTGGAGAAGGATCCATGTGCTGCTGAGAAAAAAGTGTATTCGCTCGTTGATGGATGAAATATTCTATATACGTCTGTTAAGTCTAAATTATTGTTTTATTGAGTTCTATGGTTTCTTTGTTTAGTTTTTGTTTGGAAGATCTATCCAGTGGTGAGAGAGCTGTGTTAAAGTCACCAAAAGTGGTCTATTTGATTCTTGTAGTTGAGAAGGATTTGTTTGATATACATAGATACCACATTGTTTGGGACATAGATATTTATGATTGTTATGTCTTATTGATGTATGATTCCCTTAAGAAATATGAAATGTCCTTCTTTATCCCTTTTCACTAACTTTGAAGTCCGCTTTATTTTATATGAGAATAGAAACTCCTGCTTGTTTGCGGAGTCCATGTGAGTGATATGTTTTTCCCACCCTTTCACTTTCAGTCTGGGGATGTCTTTTCCTGTGAGATGAGTTTCTTGAAGGCAGCATATTATTGGGTCTTTTTTATTTTTTTTAACCCAGTCAGTAAGTCTATGTCTTTTAATTGATGAGTTTAGGCCACTCACATTCAGGGTTATTATTGAAATATGATTGGTAATCCTGGTCATTTTCATTTATTTTTGGTTTTTGTATTGACTTGGTTTCTTCTTTGATTGGCTTTTTTAGTGTAGTTCCTCTCTTTGTATATTTTCATTGTTGGTTATCATTTCCTCCTCATGGAATATTTTGCCAAGAATGCTGTGTAGTGCACGCTTTCTTGCTGTAAATTCTTTTAACTTTTGTTTATCATGAAAGGTTTTATTTCATCAAATCTGAAGCTCAGTTTCGCTGATTGGAAGATTCTTATTTGGCATCCACTTTTTTTCAGAGCTTGGTATATGTTGTTCCGTGATCTCCTGGCTTTTAAGGTCGGGGTTGAAAAATCTGCTGAGATTCAAATTGGTCTCCCCTTATTTGTAATCTGGGTCCTTTCTCTTGTGGCCTTTAAAATTCTATCCTTATTCTGTATGCTAGGCATTTTCTTTAAAATGTGCCTTGGTGTAGATTTGTTGTAATTTCATACATTTGGTGTCCTGTAATCCTCTTGTATTTGATTTTCCAATTTATTTTTCATGTTTGGGAAGTTTTCTGATATTTCTTTGAAGAGATTGTGCATTCCTTTGGTTTGAAATTCTGTGCCTTCCTCTATCCTGATAAATCTTAGATTTGGTCTTTTGATGCTATCCCATAATTCTTATATGTTCTGTTCATGGTTTCTTACCATCTTCACTGTATGGCCAACTTTATTTTCAAGACTGTATATTTTGTCTTCATTATCCAAGGTTCTGTCTTCCAGGTGATCTAGTCTGCTGGTGATGCTTCCTATTGAGTTTTTTATTTGTTTTATTGTTTCCTTCATTTCAAGAATTTGATTTTTTTTTTCACAATCTCTAGCTCTTCCTTAATCTTTTGCTACCTGTTTTTGTTCCCTTATCTCTTTGTTGGTGTGATCAATGGTTGCCTTTATTTGCTCTCTTATTTCTTTGCTGGAGTGATCAGTTTTTGCCTGTATTTGCTCACTTATGTCATTCTTTAATTCATAGATCATTTTAATGATGTACATTATGAATTTTTTCTCTGATATTTCATCAACTGTGCTGTCAATGGATTCTATTATTGTAGTATCTTGGTATATTTGGGGCACTTTCTTCCCTTGTTTTTTCATGATTATGAATCTTCTTTTCTTGCAATGCCAATCTGAGGTATCGCAGTTTCTATCCTATAATCTTGTAGTGACACTACAAATTGACTGTATCTCACCTTGGAGTTTACTTCCAGTCCCCAGCAGGTGTCCCCAGATGGACACTACTGCCACTAAAGATGGTAGCAGCAGTAGTGGAAGTAACTCAGGATGGCAGTGGGAGTGGCCTTGTCTGGGCTCCCTTCGCAGTCCCTGAAGGTGATCCTGGGCCCTGGTCTGTGCTCCCAATAGTCGACAGGAACTCTGGTGTGGAACTAGGGGCAGTGTCCAGCCTCACTTAGGCCAGGTCTCCCACAGGGGTCCCCATAGGCAGTCCTTCCCCTGGGTCTGGGTTCCTCTGTGACTGGTGGCTAGCAGTCTTGGGTCTGACCTTGGCTGGACTCCTGCTGCAGTCCCTGAATTTGGTCCTGGGCCTTGGCCTGTGCTCCTGCCTGACAGCAGGAAAAATGGCATGGCTCACTTAAGTATGTTTAACAATAAACTGATATTGAAGGCACTGGGAATATTGATAGATGAGAATAAATCATTTTATATTGAAATATGCTATAAAATTAGAAAATGTTTAAGATTTCAATTCTTAGTGGGGCAAAAGGCAAAATTGGAGGGAGGGTTCTGCTACTCTTCTGACCCTGTTTAAATGAGCTGTCTTTATTCCTTAAAGTTCATGCTGTTTACCTTCTAACAGTGTCTCCATACTTATATGATTTGGGGGTGGGGGAAAGCACAGTGGTAATTATCTTTTCTAATGACTTGTGCGATCATTTCAGTTAGATTTTAAACAGGGCACAACTTGAATTCATAAAACCCTTTGGAAAAAAATGACTTGATGCACAAGTTGTGTTTTTTTTCTGTGGTCGATTCTTACTGCACATGCAGGGCAACTAGGAAATTTAGTTTTCCATCCTTTATATATATAATCCTTGTATTCAGAAAGTTCAAACCAGCAAACAATCAGAAAGCCAAAATGTTACAGAAGCAGGAAGAAGAAAAGTAACTCTGTTGATAATGGTCCTTAATGTTTTAAATTTCTTAGCAATGCCAAATCTTCTTTAGAATTAATAAGTAAGGAACAACTCATAATTATAATCATGAGCCTCAAAGATGACTCTTCCAACACTTAAATACAGTACTTTTCTACATTTAAGTCTAATTTCACAAACTGTGTTGATAAAATAGAGAAAAGCTTCCACTGAGCACAAATTTAAAGCAACCTTAAAAATACTCCATTATATATTCTCCTATAAGGCACAGTATATATCACTGTATTAGACTATGCTTCTCATTTTTCTTCAAATTTACATACATGTTATGAGGCTCTGAACACTAATAATAAAACAAGTCTATGATCTTATGGCATTGAAAAAATGTAGTATCATTTAATAACTTCAAAAAAGTATAAAGTTTGAAAATATAGGTACACATGCAAAATATATCCCTGTACTTAACAAAGTTTGCACCTATTCAGACTAAGTTTTGCTGCTTCCATTATGAATCAGAAGAACTAAGTTGATGAGCAGTTACAAATATCTGGCAGGTGTAGATTTCATATGCTACTATATTTATATTTACTTACATAATTTTCCCTTTTTCCTCTGATATTTTCTCTGTAAAAGAGAAGGCAATAAGTGGAATTTATATGAGTGCCTTACACTATTTCACACTTGAGATTCTCACTTCCACTTTCAAAAGAAGAGCAACTCATACCGCCTGCAACATTAATCAGAATGTAAGTTTGCTAATGTTTTTCAGTTCCTTCAGCAATTTTCCATATTCCTAAAAAGTACCTCCTAGAGTGAAATAGCACTTTAAATGAGCATGCCTGTTTATGTGTTAAAGACAGATGGAGAAGGAGAAAGAAGAGGGATAATTAAAAGGAGATGGAAAATATATTGACATTTAAATGTTCTTTCCTTTGAAATGTACATCCCACATCATTTTCATTTGTGTTAACAGGAAGGAGGAAGAGCAAATATTCCTAGTTTCTTACCTGGTATTTCCCTTGGGCTCACTGAGTACTTCACAGTCTGCTTCCCCCACATGGGTTAAGAAAAACAATGGCCAGCAAAGGAAGGAAAACAACAAGGCAAGGTAAAGGAGTTTGTGGTGATTTTTGCATCTCACAGTTAAGAGCCAGAGAGAGCTTAGTCATTTGTCATTCTGTGTGGACATCCCACATTCTGTCACTAGAGCCTCTATTAGCAATGTGGCTGCTGTTTCTATGAGTCTACATAGACACTTGTCTACCACTTTCTGTATGTCTACCCTGTCATATCTTTAAGGGGAAATAATGCTGTATGGGTAGACAGATAAGGTAGGAATACATGTGTGTGTTAGAGAGAGAGATGCATTGAAGGAAAAGACTAAAGTATGTGAACAAGAGAAAAACCTGCAAAGAAACAGGTCCTGTGATAAGGTTTGGAGATAAAGACAGCCATCTGAATGTATCAGCAAGGTAAGTTTTTAATTGCATACTTCAGTGTACATTTTTAAAAGTCTGTAGCTAAGTAAAGAAAGGACAGTGGGTAGATATGCATTGGGGGTATTGTGAGCCAGAAATGTTTTCTTGGAGACTGCTCTTAGAAGAAATTGTAGTTTAAGCCCAGGTCATGGTCTGTTCTTTCAAGTAATGTTGTGGTCAAAACCTGTGCTCAAGTGATATATTAGCCAGTTCTTCTATTATATAAATTGCTTTTTGGAATTCTGGAAACTAAATGAAAATTATGCAGGAATTGACTGCCTAGGGCATGCTCCACTTCTTCCTGTGTCCTAGGACTTTAAGTAATTGCAATCTATTGTCTTTTTGGCAAACTTTTTGTTTTAGGTGTAGGCAAGAAACCCTCCAGTTTGAGTATCGGTAGCTCAAAAAAGGGAAGGAAAAAAAAAAGTGTACAAGATATAATCATCAGATTATATCATTGCAGGAACACTTTGTGTAAGTTATAAATCATCTTCCCTTAATGTCCATGGTACATAAGGATGATATATATCATACCCTAATGTTGCTGGGAACAAAACACAGGCAGCAAAGAAATTTTCATCTTTCCAAATCACTCCCCCAAAACCTCTTCCCACATGCCTTGGAGAACCTCTATCACCCTGCTGGCCTCAAGGCCACCATTTTCAATCATCCCACAAATACATTTGCCACAAGTAAGTCCTGCCATAGACTAATTCAACTGAATTCTTTGTCTTATGGATTCATGGATCTACATCCATATCCCACTTCACTGGCAGCAACCATGTAATATGAATATACTCATCAGCATGAGAGAAACAGAGTATAGGACAAGCATAGTTGAAAATCCCTGCTCCTAACCTCTCTTGTTATAAATTAGGTATTTCAGAAGGGGAGACATGAAGATGCCTTTTAGTCAACTACTATTGTAGTTCACTGGGAAGGGTGAGTATACTTTGCAAAGTTATTTCTTGGAGATCATTGTCTTTGCCACAACTGCAGTCTAAAGCAATAATTCTATAAGAATCAACAACAAAAAAAGAACAGATGAGTGAATGAACACAAGTAAGATCTATACACAAACTCATTTCCTCTCTGACCCTTCTCCATTCTGGAATTTCAAGAAAAGAATTAGTAGGAGATTAAGCAGTCTAGCCAGACTGCTTAACCCATGAATCTCCAGTCTAGCCAGAGCTCCTAGGATGCATTAGACAAATGATGGGCCCTATCCCTTATCACAATAGCAATTTACTCTCAATGATGGACTAGTTGGACTCAAGTAAGTTATATTAATATAGTGACAGAGCCCCATTAAAATTAAAAGCCCCAACTTGGTCTTTTCCCCCCAAATTCTTGGTACAAGTAATTTTTTCTCTCTGAACTTCTTCCTGCTAACAAAACAAACCAAGAAGTTATCTCACACCCTGCACACAGGCAAGTACAAGTAAACAAGAATTGTGACATATCCTCTGGGCAGCACAGCCTAGCCAAATCTACATATGCATATCTTCTGGCATTTGTTTTATAACTTATAATGGCTTCTACAGACCAACAGAGACAAGTTAGCTGCTTCTTCCCACTTTTGGACAAACTGCATTAAATTCATTTCCTTTTTTATGTCATTTGCTTATTTCTTTTGTGGGTAAGCGAGCAAATTCATCCAGCCAGGATCCAGGCACTTTCCCTGATTTGGCTGCCAGTAAAAATTTTCACATTTTTTTAATGAAATATTTTGTTTGTCTTTAAGTTAAATATAGTCATATTTCCTTTTTCTCAGGTAATCTCAGTGTTTGTTTTATCAGTATGTACCTTCCTAACACTCTATATTAAATGTCATTAGTATATAGGGATTCTAAAAAAATTCCCTGATGAAGGACAAAAGGAAAAAGTTAAACCCTCCAAAATTATGCTTTCAGATTCCACTTAAATGTCTCAAACACGCGCACACACACACACACACACACACACACACACACAATTGTCTATATTGTCCTGCATCAAAATATCAACCATATTTTCTTCCCTAAGGAAGAAACTCTGCAGGATACACTATGCTGTATCATATGGGTACTGATATGAGCAGCAAGGAATCCCAGCTCTAACTAGCTGTAATATAAAACTCGACTCCAGTAGACATTATACTCCTGGTAGTTTAGGCCATTTTTAAGAGACCAAGTTCTGGAGACTGGGAACCACAATTCCAAGATCTTCTCTCAATGCTTAAAGTTGAACAATGTTTTTATATTCTTCAAGCCCAGCTTTCCCTTATCTGTATTTTGGCCAACACAGCTGTATCACAATCAGTACTACAGAGCAATTTTGTGAGGATCAAATGAGACAATGAATATAAATGCGTATCATGGATTCCATCATTTATTGAGTTCTCAAAAATGAGAACTGGCTATGAATACCATGTTCGTCTTGTGGTACCAACAGTAAAAATTCTAACAGAGTAGGTCACATCTTCAATTTCAGCTCTAACACTCAGCAGTTGAATGACCTCGAATGAGTTGCTCCAGACTTCTGGAGACCTGCCACCTTATCTCTAAAACAGGGCTGCCCATGAGAGTGTCATGAAGATACATAAAGTACCATACAGCTCCAGACAGTATTATAAAATGACCTAAACATGATCCCATGATGATGCAACACAGAGAACAAGACTGACAAACCTCCTTACATGCTCTCTACAGATTTGGAGTCAACAAGAAAATTTGGAAGTCATCTTTACTTTCTCATGTCACCAAACCTTGCCAATGCTGTCTGTACACAGCCCTTCAATAAGTCCACCTCTTCATTTATACCACAGTCACATGGCTCGGACTGCTGTCATTTGTTTTTTTTGTTTGTTTGTTTGTTTGTTTGTTTAATTTTTTTTTAGTTGTTGATGGATCTTTATTTTATTCATTTATTATTTATATGCGGTGCTGAGGATCGAACCCAGTGCCTCACGCATGCCAGGCAAGCGCTCCACCACTGAGCTACAGCCCCAGCCCCCTGTCATTTGTTTTTATAGTCATCATAACTGCATTTCAGACACATTCTAGGCTGTTCTCCATACAGTAGCTAGGATGATGTTATAAGTAGAGATCAAGGCATGTCATGCCATGATTAAATCCCTTCAGCAGCTTCCTGTTGTCCTTGGGACAAAAATCCAAGCTGCTTAATGGGACCTCAGCCAGCATCTACTGCCTCTGCCACTATCCCCTAAGTGGGCTAAAAGCAAAAGATTCTGAATGCACCATCCCCACATTCCCAAATATTATGCATGCTGCCTCTGACAGGACCACTTTCCTCCCTCCTCTTTGCCTAAGAAAACATGCCTGCAATCTCAGCGAAGGGATCCTTCCTTGGGAAGGCTTCCTGACTAGACCTCTACTAACCTAAGGACCTATCACCACTACAAATGCTGCTGCCACCTTCCAGGTCTCCCAACATAACCTCTAACAAACCATGTGTACATTATTTGGTTAATTTTATCTTTCCAATATATAAAATAATCCCCTATCTGCATGTGCCTTTTTTATTCACCCCTAGCATAGTTCCTGGCCCAGAGGAAATGATCTGGAAACATTGGTTAAATCAGTGCATTCAAGTGTAACGGCATAATTCAATCATGTGTTTATCTGGCATGGAACTTGAGAATTACATTCTGACAAGTTTTTCTTCAGTACTTCTGAGGGAATGACAATTAAAAACAGCTTCTAATTTTTCTCCTTTTCCTCAAGAAAACACTTAAGACTCTTCCTCCGTTCTTCACTCAAATTCCATTTTCTTTCCTCAGAAGTAGAAACTAGTTCAGCAAATATCTTTAGATGCAGAATTGATAATTTCTTGAAGGTTGGTATTAAGAAACAAATATGAAAATAAATGTCTCTTGGGCTCAAATTCATTCCATTCCATCCTTCCCCATGATTCCTTGAGCCAAAGCAAAAAGTCTTTCCACAAGCACCTGGATCACGCACTCCCCATTGGTGCCAGGAGGAATGCGCCAAGGACTCCAGGCAGCCATCTGTGTCACCCAAGCTGAAATCCACCTCTGGAAAATGCAGAGCAATGTTCCCTTAGAGAAATATTAGTTTCACTTCACTGCTCTTTGTGGCATATCTTATCCTACTTTGTCTCTCTCTCCCCCTGACTGCCAGGCTCACAGTCCTTTTCTCTCAGTGGGAAAGGATGCAAGTCAAATGCCATCACAATCACTTTGTCCTCCCCTGCAGAGGGGTGGGAAGATCCTGTGCATGTCAAAAACTCATCAGTTCCTCATGGAAGGGAATGACTTTCAAAGATCACAGAAATTGTGCATTTAGAGGTAATATCCTGCACCTAACAAACCATGGACAAGAATGAGCCTGGGCACGCCCTAGCTTTGCCCCAGGGCCACTTTCTCCAAGAGCCCCCTGGCTCTCTGTGACTAAGCCCAGCCCCCCCTCCCCTTTCCCTCTCCACAGGCTGAAGTCAGCCTCTTCAGCTTTCCTTGTCCGGAAACAATACCATCCCAACAACACTCGTTTTTCTTTTTTGTTTGTTTGTTTTGGGAGATGCCAGGGATTGAACCCATTTTTCCTTTATTTGAAAAGCCAAAGCACTAAGATGACTTTTTTTTCACTACTCAAGTAAAGCACTGATGAAAATTATATAATTCAAAGGAAATATATATATTGGAATTTTGACCTCCCATCCCCACCATTTCCTCTGACCAACCTACTGCAACGTGCTCTTCTGCAAGATTCCACATTCTTTTCCTTAACACCCCCACCAAGTGAGAAAGCAATGTTTGCACAATGTCAGTGGTGAAAGCTGAGGCGAGAAAATCTAGAATCTTTTGGCAGTTTTTCTGCATTTACCCCAACAGAGAAATAAATTCAACTAGATCTCCATCAGCAAAAGAGACCTATTATTTGGAAAATGATTTGTTAATATTAGCAACATGAAATCTCTATTTTTGAACTAATAATGTGTTTTAGATATGATCCCCACTGCTCTGTATTATTAATTTATACTTTATTTCTTGGGTTTCCATGCTCATTATGTTTTGCTTTATGGATTTTTAAAGAGCTGATTATATAGTTTTTCAGCTAATTAGGCCACTTCGCAATTCTAGAATATAAAAGGCAATTTTTAAAACAAAAATATTTCCTACATATGATGACAAGTTAATGATTTAATAACTTGTTATTTTGGAAAGAATATAAATTAGCTGTTTTCATAGTTGGATAGATTGCTAAATATAGAAAAAAGAAATTAGCAATCTATTAATGTACTAAGAAATTAGGATTTCAGTTATTCCAATAAGAGTATTATCACTCTAGATAAAATTTATAGTGAACACTTTTTGAGGTATAAACCATGATACCTACTATAGACACTGTCCCCACATATAGGCCTCACTGAAGGTGACTTTGGATATCTGAATCTATATTGCATGACCCTCATCCTTGTGACCACAACTGATTAAATCAGGAGTAGCTATCTGACTCAACATCAGATCCTCAAGCTGGATAGAGCCAACTAGTTTGAACATGTTTAAGACACAGGAAAATAGGGAATATTTAGGGGAAATATCTCTGGACACTAGAATGGTGTTTTAGGTCTTACACGTTCTAATGGTAAGCAGGGAAAGCCAAAAAAATGCAGAAGAATGATACAGATAAAGAGAAAAGCAGAGATTGGAGAACATATCCTTAGAAAGCAAGATGGAGGTAACACTTTCTCAATCCCCAGATCCAGGGATGGAGATATATATATATATATATATCTCCAGTGATTATACCAACATCTTTCATCCCCACATTCCACTGTCTTATGGGACAAATATCCTTCATTTTCTTCAAGTGTCATTCTTATTCCCCAATAAACTCCTCTATTATTTAAGCTAGAATGAGTCAATTATTCTTGCTGGCAATTGAATAGCCCTTATTTAAAAGGGAACACATGCACAAATTATTGCATATTTGGAAAATTAACTTTTGTATGAAGCTATTTTTTGAAAATCTATGCAAACAAATAAACATTTAAAGATTCAAATCAGTATCTGTAACCTACAACATTGTCCTAAACAGAAAATTTTAGATTCAATTTTCTTTTTGTCTTTATCACTTAAGAAAGCATTTAACTGGGGCTGGGGTTATGGCTCAGCCGTTGAGCACTTGCCTCACATACGTGAGGCACTGGGTTCGATCCTCAGCACCACATAAAATAAATAAAGATATTAAAAAATAATAGCACATCATTTTAAAAAAAATGAAAGCATTTAACTCAGGTTAGTGGATAATACAAAAATGGATCCCTTAGTGTGATCATAAACCAGTTCACTGCATAAAGAAGACCTAATTTGTAACATTTGATGATTCCTATGATGTAAATACTCACTGGATCCAGTTTTAAGCTATCAAGCTAACATCACTAAATATGGCATTGAGAATAGATACATCCCTTCAGCTCTTGAAGCCTTGAGAACTAGTTCCATCATACTGTTGGATATGTTCAAATAAATATTTCAAGTCAAGTCAAAATAACTGAACTAAAAATTGATTACTGTAATCTACTCATCAAATAGATTGAATAATTAGCCCACAGTCACACAGAAATCAGAACAGCCCAAATTCTAATCCTAGTGAAACTAGAGTTTTGAGATGAAACTAGATTCCCCACTTTGCCAATTTCCTTCTGGGTTCTTGTCTCACAAATCTGAATAAAATCCATGGACAACAAAGGAAGGCAAGAATAAACAGGATTTATTTGAGAAGAGTGAAAACCTATTTTGGTTTTCTGGGTTAGGGGCATGAGCATTAACTAAAATCTGTGTTAAACAGGCATTGAAATAGTACCAAAGCTATTGGTCAGAATATATGTTAAACAGGCATTGAAAAAGTATCAAGGCTATTGATTTTTGTCTTTTAGCCTGAGTTTTAATCCCTCCTGTAACTCCCATTCTGGTTCACCACCACTTCCATTTTGCCCAATTCTCTGGGACAAAGAAATTGGAATATTCCCCAGTTAAGCCTCAGTCTTTTTTTTAAATTAGTTATACATGACAGTAGACTGCATTTATGCACTTTGATATATCATATGTAAACAGGGGATAATTTCTCATTTTGATTGTACATGTAGAATCACATCAGTCATGAAGTCATATATGTACATACGATAAAAATGTCTATTTCATTCTACTATCCTTCTTATCCCCATAAAGCCTGTCTTTACATTTGAAAAAGGCCCTGATGGGGCCCATTACCCCCAATGGCCTGACCATTCTCAATTCTTATTCACTAATGGTCTGATCTAAACAACTGAGTGAGAGTAACCATGTACCCTACTGCTAATGATTTCAGGCTACTTTAACAAATTACCATTGGCTGGGTGCTTGAAAAACTTCTATTTCTTCCAGTTCTGGAGGCTACAAAGTCCAAGATTGAGGCACTGGCAGTTCCAGTCTAGTGAGAGCACTCTTTCCAGTTTTCAGACTGCCTTCTCATTGTACCCTCACATGGCAGAGCAAAAGATGTTGTCTCCTTTCCTCTTTGGATCTCATCGGAGGGGCTCCAACCACATAATCCACCTGCCATCCAAAGGCCTCATCCCCTAACATGACAAGAGGAGTTAGGATTTCAACACATGAAATCTGGGGAGACAAAGATTCACTCCATAATACCTATCAGTTATTGAATGTTTAACTTCACCAATATCATCTATTATGTAAGCTCTACCTTCCAAAAATAGCATACCTAGTATTTATTAATTCACAGATTTTAACTTCTATAAGGTCCTATCCCAAAGTTCAAATACATAGAAGCCTTTTTTTTTTCTTCAGGGAAATCCAGATCCTAAAATTAAACATATAGTTTATCCATTGCTATTTTTTATTAAGTATAATGTATACCTCTATCCCTACCACTGCTCCATACTTCATCTCCATTTTAAAAACTCATTGCCTCTTATATATTAATCACAAAGAATAATTTGATATTAGTGAACATGTCATGCTTTTTTTTCACGTTTCAGAAAACTATTCTGACACTTACGGCTAAATTTGTATTTATCCTGTAAGTCCCAGAAAAATTTCCACATTCCCATTAATCAGGCCCAAACTCAGACTGTCTTTACTAGGCTCCAGTTTAGACCCTTTCCCACTCTATGATAGCTGTTACCCCAGACTATGGTCATTTTACGTTTATACATCTGACTTTCCAACAAAACCCTCAATTGCGGCATCTAACAGGGCGAGTAAATGAGTATTCTATAGATGTTCACTAAATGAACCTCCTGATTAAAAAGTATTTTGTCTTTTCTATAAGGAAAAGATTTGCTTATTAAGCATAAATGGGGTTAGGATGGATCATTATAAATAACAAAATTTTTGATTTTTTTATTCCAACTAAGAAATATTAGCAAGTTGAAATATTATTCTGTGTTTATTTTCAGAATCAGTTCCCCTCTGATAATACCATAGTACTTAAATACATGCTACAATGGAACTGCATAAGCTACAATCACCATCAGAAGGGCATTTCTAGTGGGACACATTGTTCTTTCACAGTCTGAATGTTCAAGTATGATATTCTCTCATGGCTTTCAAATGATACTCAAAGACATCACTGCTTCATAGTAAGAGCTATTATTTTACCAATGAATTTTTCCTGGTAACATCCTATAAAGGTTTTTATTCATGTAGGTGAAGGCAGGAGTCAATGAAATGACAAAAAAAAAAAAAAAAAACCCAATGTGAAGTTACTTGTTTGTTACCCTGTTTCACAGTTAGGATAAAAAAATAAATAAATGAGCCTCAGAGAGACTAAACACCTTGCCCCAAAAGACCTTGACCCTGGAGCCTTTCAGAACCCTGCTACTTTCTAATATCCTTGCATACTGCATCATGTACTGCCTCATACTGCCTTGTATTCCTTTTTCTTTCGCTGTCATCATAGCCAAAATGAAAAGTTAGCAGGAAGTATCAGAGGATGCAACGATGGACATGCCTGGCATCCCAGAAGAAAGTGCTTGTTCTATTACTTCAATTCACTCTTGTCCTTGACAAAGCCAATTTATTCTAGGTATCAACTCCTACTTTAATTTTGTTTGGTTATTTTTTTAACATCTTTATTAATGTGTTTGATTAAATAAGCACCATGTGTAATCACATGTTTATATTTTCAGTCCAAAATAATTTCTAGGAATTAGAACCTCATCAGATTTAAAGTGGTCAGAGCTTTCAAGTGTCTCATTGACAGAATATCCACAATCAGGGATCAATGATAATCTCAGACACAAACACATCTTTTCCTTCCTGTTGTAACTAAACAGACACACCACAGCAAACTAACTGACATTTCTAATGTCTTTAATTTATCGGATGTAGAGCTCCACTACTTCATATTTCCTGATCTGAGCAAATTTAAAAAAAAAAAAAAAACATGTCTCAGAAGTAAGAAATTTGTTCTGTAAAAAAGCAGATATGAAATGCTTTCATTTTTATAAATGACTTTCCTGTACAGTTCTCTATTATATATTAAATGGCTCCTCTGATTTGCAGAACTTCCAAGCTGAACCTACAAGCCGGCAGTATTGCCCAATATAAACAGTCATTTGACAGAATGAAAAAAGTCATTCCATCTTCTCTTTAATCTTTACGCTTCCTTCTCTGCTCCCTTTCTATTTACAACATAGAATGGACTTTCGGCGATCAGTCTTAGCTCTTCTATAATGCAGTACCTCTTCCAAGGCAATTCTGTGCATTACAAACTGAGAGGAAATGAAAATGTGTACCACCAGCGGACTTACTTCCTATCAATATATTTAGATCTGCTTAATTTTCCCACAGAATTCAGAAATACTGAAAATGTCCCAGAATGAAGCTCCTAACCTGAATCCCTGAAGGGAAGCAGCAGAAATACTGCTGGGTTTTGTTTTTTTTTTAATCAATTCTTGCAGATTCATAAGGCAAAGCCAGCCCTAATTCAAGCTAATAAAAGTGTTGCAAGATGTAGGAAGCTAGGAGGCTAGAAAATTCAGTCAAGCAAGTTTGATTTTTAAAGCTACAGATAATCTGAAGAACTTAGTGGCCTCATAAAATACCTGCCATCAGGACTGATGTGTTTATGCCCTTGAACATGCATTTTGTGATGACACAGATACTTTCTGCTCTTGAGTAACTGTATCTATTCCTCCACCCAGCTGTGCAAGGAAATTTTTTTATTCCTCAACACTGCTTGGATCAATAGCAGCTCAATATCATTCATGATTAGTGCCGAAGTATGCTTTCATTTTTCTGAACTCTAAGCAGATACAGATGAGAAGGTTGGCTTTAACCCTATTAACTTACAGCAGGGATTAAAACAAAATGTTATGATACTAATTTCAAGCTGCACACTTGCTGCTAGACTCACCATTTGCTCAAACTTTTCCTCCCTCATGGCTTCTCTGTTACATTTCTGCCATCACTCCAAAATTTCTCCATCTTGCAAGTCTCCATACTTATCCTCTGCCGCTGAGCTGATGGCATCCTGAACTTTTTTTTTTAAGGAAATAGTCCATCTGACTCACCTCAGTTTTTAATCTGTCCATTAAAAACTTCTCCATACATTCAGAAATATTTTCCCCTCTTTCTGGAATTAAACCTAGACCAATACTAATTTCTTTCTGGAATCTTGCCTCATTAGGTTACTTCTCCCACTTAATCTCTAAATTTTGTCCTCTACTAGAACCATGCCCCATTTCTCAGCCCCAGATTCTTTCCTTTCTTTGCTCTCATTTAATGTCACTGATTAACAAAAAAGAAAAAGAAAAACAGTCAATAAATGGGCTAAGTAACTGAACAGACATTTCACGAAAGAAATACAATCAACACATATATTAAAAACTGTTCAACAGCTCTAGCAATTAGATAAATGCAAATCAAAACTATACTGAGAGGGGCTAGGGTTGTGGCTCAGTGGTAGAGTACTTGCCTAGCATGTGCGAGGCACTGGGTTCGATCCTCAGCACCACATAAAATAAAAATAAATAAAATAAAGATATTGTGTTCAAAAAAAAAAAAACTATACTGAGATTTCATCTCACTCTAGTCAGAATGGCAATTATCAAGAATACAAGTAACAATAAATGTTGGTGAGGATGTGGGGGAAAAGGCACACTCATACATTGCTGGTGGGACTGCAAATTGATGCAACCACTATGGAAAGCAGTATGGAGATTCCTCAGAAAATTTGGAATGGAACCACCATCTGTCCCAGTTATCCTACTCCTTGGTCTATACCCACAGGACTTAAAGTCAGCATACTACAGTGATGCTATAGTTCAATGCTACAGTTCAATGTTTATAGCAGCTCAATTCACAATAGCTCAACTATGGAACCAAGCTAGGTGCCCTTCAACTATTGTGGATAAAGAAAATATGGTAATATATACATAATGGAATATTACTCAGCCTTAAAGAAGAATGAAATTATGGCATTTGCAGGTAAATGGATGGAGTTGGAGAATATCATGTTAAGCAAAATAAGCCAATCCCAAAGAACCAAAGGCCAAAAATTTTTCTGATATTTCGATGACAATTCACAATGGGAGCAGGGGTAATCAAGGTTCTTTAGATTAGACAGAGGAGAGAGAAGGGAGGAGAGGGGGTAGGGGTAGGAATGATAGAATAAATTGCACATTATTACCCTATGTGCATATATGATTACACAACCTATGTAACTCTATATCATGTGCAAACAGAAGAATGAGAAGTTATACTCCATTTATGTATGATGTGTCAAAACACATTCTACTGTCATATATAACTAATTAGAATAAAAAATTTAAAAAAGGAAGTTACTGTGCTCTCTTCCTACATTTATTCTGTTTTACAAATTACAATAGTGACATATTTGTATTAGAAAATACAAAAAAATAAAAATTAGATCAATTGATATCCAACCATCCAGTGACAGTATCATTATTTAAAATCATTCAAACATATATGTAAATGTTAAATAAAAACTGATCATATACTGTAAATCTATATGTCACTGACCAATAGTTATCAAAAAATGCCTGTGTCAATAAAAGTAAATCTCATTGAAATGTTATCTTTTATTGGTTGTATGAATAAACATATCTCTGGTATTAGCAATTTAAGCTAAGTACATAGATTTTTTCTATTGTAAACAATGCTATAATAACTATCATTTGCCTTTTTCTTTGTAAACCTGTATGATAACAACCTTACAGTAGTAGGTCCTTGAATAACCATCTGTGGAAACATTTTAAAGGAGTAGCATAAATCACACGGGTGCCCTCTACCATCACCTCAGCTCCAGAGCTGTTACAATATGTGTCTGGTTACCACTGACTTAATGAAAACTCCCTTAAAGTGATTCGTCCTAGTTTACAACATTCTTGATATCCAAACACGATTTGATGACAGCCATTTCTTCTTGAAACTCTCTTCATCATCTTATGACAATCTCAATTTTACCCCCCATCCTTCTTGCCTTTCCTCCCTCTTATCTTCTTCTTCCTCCTCCTCCTCCAGAGATTTAAACAGTCCACATTTCTCTTCTGGGATTATACTTCCTCACTTTGTCCTCCCTAAATCCCAAGTCTCACACCCATTCTTAGTTATGACTGTCACCTCTGGCTTAACTGTGTCTTTAGCTTAGCCTCTTCCTGAATTTCCTGCTTGCTCTGGACATGAAAACCCTAAGGTCCCACTGATAATCAACAGCTAACAGGTTTAAACTCAAACTGAACTTATGCCCTCTGAACTTGATTTCATTTTGCATTTCCTACTACATCCATCAACTTCACAAGTTGGAAACTTCTCCTTGAGCTTCCATTTCCCAACATTCTCCAAAACAATCACCAAGCATTACCAGTTCTGTTGAGCCTAGTGTGTCCTGGACCCCTGCTACCTGCCTTCCTTTCCCCCCTTCCCCGCCTTTGTCAGTGGAAGGAACAGCAAAGACTCATTTTCTTCAAGAAGCATGTATCTCATGCTTACTTGGGATTCACTGACTTCAGTTAATGATAAAGTTGTTCCTTGGAGTCTCTTCAGCTCTTCATTCATCCTCCCTAAATCTCCCTACACTGTCAAGAAAAAAAAAAAAAAAAAAAAAAAGACTTGAGCCCACTAAGAAGTTTCTGGAAAAATATATTTTCTTAATGCTCAATGCCCAAATCGGGAAAATATGTAGAACAGCAACAGGACTATGTGAACCCTGGGATCAGCTTCATTTTCACTGATTTTGAATATTGCCTTTCTGCCAAAACCAGGAAAAGAAGAGAGGCCTCTCTACATGAGAAAATAGCTACAGCATTGCTACTAAGGACAGTGTTGGCAATGACTCTAGGGAAGGCCACTGGCAGGGGTGGGGGTGTGACAGCTTTGGAAAATGCAGTGGCAGCCCTTGTAGCAGGCAGCACTGGCACAGGCTGGGGTGCTGGTGATAAGCAGCATGATGTGCAGGAGGGAAGGAAGATACCAACAATGCCTTTGGCCAAGGCAGAGGTGGCAGAGGAGGCATGATATTGAACCTCGGTGCACTAGCAAGGTCTTTCAGGAGCACAGAATGGCAGATGGCTATGTGAAGCCATTCACCCTTTTCTGGTGTCCCCTAAGACATAGGCAGCATACTCTCCTAACCCCAGAGAGCACACAGACTGCACAGAAGACAGCAAAAGAAGAGCTGAGATTCAAGAGCATTACAAGTGGCACAGCACTGTAGAACTTCAACAGAAGTCAATTAAGATGTTGAAATGAAAATCAACATTTAGCCTGAGATCAATATGTCATGTTCTCATTTCAGTGTAGACACTGGGTTTTATGATTCAAATCTATACAAGCCAGGACTGAGACGGCCCAACGCACACCACTGCTCCTGTTCAACTGACTTGGTATAAGAATATCGGATAGGCTCCACTTCTCTGAGAATAGCTTTTTCTGTACAAATCCTTGAATAAATATTCAGGAGGAGAAGTTCATTGACAATCTCCCCCAGATGTGAAGCTAATTAGGTGCTGATACCTAAGCTTAGCATTTAGCTCTCTCGTACCAAAAAAGGCTTCTTTTAAAGGTGTTTGTTTTGAATGTAAAAGATAAACTGGAAAGAAGTGTGGATTAAGACCTCAAAATTGTCCTCTCAAAGGAGTCTCTTCTTTTTATCAAAAGACAAAGGAGATAAATAGAAAAAAATCAAACTATTTGGGGGGTGAGGCAAGAAGTCCTAGAGGAATCAAGTATTTCTCACAGTTTTTTAAAGCTGTCAGCACTTTAAGCTGCTAATTTTCCCCCCATAGATTTTTAAATAAGCTCATCAAAAACCTAGAGTCTGAAAACTTTAATAACTTAGAGAAAAGATTACTTTTCCCAAAGAAGGATTTTATTCCACTCACTTGGCTTTACTTTCCTATCGTGCATTATTTCCACATAAAATTTGGTCTCTCTGGGCACTAGACTATGGCTACAGGTTTGCACCGCCGTTTGCAATTAATCTCCAAAATAAATTCTGCCAGAAGTTGCTATAACACATCAAGATTGTGTTGTAATGGAAGAAAAGTCATTCACCTGGGATACCAATTTGTTTTGTAACTTTCTTCTCTTTAAAATAGCAAATCATTTTGCTCATTCACAGCCACAGTGACCCTGTCCTCTAAGGCAGCATTGGTGGGGACCAAGGAAAGACAGGCTTTGCCAGAACTTGAATGTGCCCCCTTTATTTCAGGATGAAATTTAGAGAACAATTGGCTTGTTTTCTCTGTAGTCTTATGTGGATAAGATTTCTTACTAACGACCCTGAATTGGGACCCACAGCGACAAAAATCCTTCTGAAAATTCAAGTACTGAGATTTGAATGTAAAGAAACTGAAGGTTAAAATCAGTGAGAAGGTAGGTCTTACTAAAGCACAAACAGTACTCTCCTAAGAAACCTTTAAATGAAAAAAATCAGTTACCACTGATTTGATATACCTTACAATATACAAGATATGAGAACTTCACTTATCAACCCCATTAATATATCTAGAAAAATGTCTGAAAGATCAGGAAAAACACCAGAACTCTTTGTTCTATAGAAAATGATTGCTTTACCCCACCAAGTACCAATGACTTGTCATAAAGCAACAGGCTCAAAGAGCTCATCAGACTCCTTCAAAATATATAGAAATTGACACGCACCAAATACACCTGTCTTTGCAACTTGACATCAAAGTAGGTATTACTTTATCTCACAGGAGTTTGATGTGACACTTTTCCACTAAACACTCAGCTGCAGAACAGCAGTGAGTAGAATCTGGCAGTGAGTAAAATCTTCTCACGTCAGTGAGGGTGTTCTAGAAGTCAGCAAAAATGGATAAGAGCTTTAAATTTTATTAACATTTTTATTCTGTTTTCTTTTTAAAGATCATTAAGAACCACCTCTTCCACCAAATCATGTTCTATGGCAATATGAAAACTAAGAATGTCTCCTGCTATCTTTGTTTTTTTTAATTTATACAAGTTTGGGTCCTGTGTGATTTATTTCAACAGATCTATGAAAATAAACTTGAGCAGCCAGGTGCAGTGGCATATGCTTATAATCCCAGCACTTTGGGAGCCTGAGGCAGGAGAATCTCAAGTTCAAAGCCAGCCTCAGCAAGGGCTGGTTCTCAGCAACTCAGTAAGATCCTCTCTCTAAATAACACATAAAATAGGGCTGGGGATGTGACTTAGTGGTCAAATATCTTCAATCTCCTATACCAAAAAAACCAAAAAATATTGAGGGTTTGTTTTTTTTTTTTTTTTTACAGTGTACCTGGTAGGAGATAAGGATTTTATTATCCTACCTAGAACTGGCATCAAGAATTAATGATGTACAACTTGTTGAAAATGTTCCATTCTCAAATGATTGATTAAGTAGTACTGGAAATTAAACCCAGAGGCCCACTAGCACTGAACTACATCCCAACCAAGACCCCCCAACACACATACCTTTTTGGAGACAGGTTCTCTTAGTAAGTTGCCGATTCTGATCACAAACTTGTGATCCTCCTGTCTCAGCCTACTAAGTAGCTGGGAGTCTAGGTGTGCATCACTGTGTCTATTTCTCACCATTTTCAGTCTTCATTTCAAAACATGCTGCAGCTAGCTGTGTTTAAGCACAATCCCATCTTCCTAAATGCCCCAGGGGATGTCACACCTGCTCCCATGTGGGAGATACAGTGCCTCTAAGAGAAGAAAAGACAATCACTTATACCCAGGAGGAAAAACCAACAACAAAAGACATTGGAAAAGACAAAGGGCATAAATAAAGGAAGAACTGATGCTTTAAGAAACAATGTTATGTTCTGACAACCTCAGGGACACTCACAGTCTCTGTTATGATCATAATTCATGGATTGTTAAATAATTTATCCTTTCCTCCCCCCTACTTAGCCTCATTTTATGATAGCCCTACTTTGTCACCAATTCCAAATCACATTCCTTTAGACTTGAATGTTGGTACAATTATAAAGATAAATGGATAGTAAAACATAAAAATGTTTTTTAGCCAACATATTCAATTGGTTGTTTACTTATTTAAACTGGTCGTTTACATCTTTACATTGGTCATCTGGGGGAGATAGTAGATTTATTGCAACAATGCAAGCAGTACTCAAGAATTCTTTAAAATCACTCTTTGGCATTGCCTTCCAAGTAGACATGTTCTATTTAATATCCTCAGTGGGAACAAATTCTCGTCTTTTGAAGTTATCTTGTGAGTACATTTGGAGATCCTATTGGATGGTAATATTTGGACTCTTTTCAGATTCAATTTAGATCTCTACAAGAAATTACAGACATAGCTATTTACAGAATACATACTATGTGAAAGACTGGATATACAAAAACAACAATTAATCCCTGTGCACAAGAGGTCACTGGAGAAAAGACACACACACAGCTCCTTTTACTATGTGCACACAAAGCTGTGCACGCCCAACACAGGGTACCACTTGGTTCAGTGTAACACATGGAAGCTCAATAAGAACATTTCCTGGGCATGAAGATTTCTGAACTGAGAGAGGATGAATAGGAACTATACAGAATATAAAGGGCAGAAAGGACATTCTAATTAAAAAAAAAAAAGACAGACAATTTGATAGTTTTTTTTTTATTTGTTCTATTTAGGTTTACATGATAGCAGAGTACAATTCATTGTACACCGATGGAGCACAACTTTTCATTTCTCTGGTTATATGTGATGTAGAATCACAACATACATGCAGTCATACATGAAGCTAGGGCTATGATGTCCATCATATTCCACCATATTTACTGTCCCTCTGCCATCCCTGTGAACAGAGTTCCTCCATTCTTCTCATGTCCTCCCACACATTATGGATCAGCATCCACTTATCAACGAGTACATTCGGCATTTGGTTTTCTGAGATTGGCTTACTTCACTTAGCATGATGTTCTCCAACTCCATCCATTTATTTGCAAATGTCATAATTTTATTCACTCTTACTGCTGAGTAATATTCCATTGTGTATATATACCACAGTTTCTTTATCCAGTCATCTATTGAAGGGTATCTAGGTTGGTTCCACAGTTCAGCTACTGTGAATTGAGCTGCTATAAACATTGAAGTGGCTGTGTCACTGTAGTATGCTGTTTTTAAGTCTTCTGGGTATAGACCAAGGAGTGGGATAGCTGAGTCAAATGGTGGTTCTATTCCAAGTTTTCTAAGGAATCTCCATAGTGCTTTCCATATTGGTTGTACAATTTGCAGTCCCATCAGCATCCATATGTTCCAAAATGAAACTAAACCCCTATCTCTCACCATGCACAAAACTCAAAGTGGATCAAGGACCTGGGAATCAGACCAGAGACTCAACGCCTAATAGAAGAAAAAATAGGCCCAAATCTTCATCATGTCAGATTAGGACCTTACTTCCTTACAAGACTCCTATAGCACAAGAAGTAAAATCAAGAATCAATAAATGGGATGGATTCAAACTAAAAATCATCTTCTCAGCAAAAGAAATAATGAAGTGAACAGAGAGCTGACATTCTGGGAACAAATCTTTGCCACATGCACATCTGATAGAGCACTAATCTCCAGGATATATAAAGAACTCAAAAAACTTAACACCAAAAAAACAAACAACCCAATCAATAAATGGGCCAAGGAGCTAAACAGAAACTTCAAATAAGATATACAATCCGATTAGCAGACATATGAAAAATGTTCAACAACTCTAGCAATCAGAGAAATACAAATCAAAACTACCCTAAGATTTCATCTCATGCCAGTCAGAATGGCAATTATCAAGAATACAAACAACAATAAGTGTTGGCGAGGTTGTGAGGGAAAAGGTACACTCAATTTGATAGTTTTAAAAGCAATATAGCTTACAATGTAAAGAATGATGAAGATAGAAAGAATGGAGTAGACCTGAGAAATAAGCAGAGGCCCAAATGTGCAAGTTGGTTTTTTTTTTTTTTTGCTTGTTTTTAATATATCTAAGGAGGTGTTCTAAGGGTAAGGCTGAGAATAAGATCAGAACTGCATTTCAAATATCCTGTTCTAAAACGATCATGCCTTGTATCTAGCGTCTGGGAAGAATAACATCAAGAAGTAGCAAAAGCAGTGATAGTGAGAAATAGGAGGGAAAAAATTAGGCATCTAGAAAATACAATTCACAGGACATAATCATTGAGTTTATTCAATGGTGATGAAGACAGAACTTCCCAGTTATTTTGTGGGGACCGAGATAGAGACTAGCAGTCAAGCACACCTAGAACATGATAGAAAGATTGGGAAGAGAGTTCCGCAAAACTCTCAAACAGATTTGAGTTCTCAAAGCTAAGAGAAGCTACACCACCCAGAAAGAGGCAAAGCATCCAGAAAAAAAATAGGAGGCACATTCTACAGAATCTAAACTTACAAATGGAGAAGGGATGCTCTTAGAGCCTTAGCATTTTGCTTAAGCAAACATGACCAAACTGAAAAATACATGTCAAATATCCACACTCAGAATTAGAATAGAAGCCAATACACAATGAGGTCAAGGTACTAAAGAATATGAACTGGACCAGAATAAAGACATTTCTTTGAGATATTTGCTAAAGGGTGTCACCAATTCCCTGGTGGAGAAATTTAATACCAGAAATGTTTTGTACATCATTTCAAATGTACTGAATTCCAATATGTATATGTGTAGTCTGTGCCCATACTTCAGCAAATTATAAAGGGTATGACTAAACAGTCTCCAATAATATTTTGTTGTCTTTATAAGGATATAAAATAACTTCTTCTCATACTGGCATACTCACATAGATCAATATAATGAACCCCAAAATAACATCATGAGATTTTGCTGGCCAAAGAGACCAACTGAGTGAGTACCTTCACTCTCAAAGTCTCTGCATAGGTTTCAACAGACTTCAGAAAACTGAACAAGTATCAGTCACATCTGCAATGGTACTCTGCCAAGTATCTGAAGGATTAACAATAGAATACAAAAAATAGAGATTTAACTACGATATTTCAATCACAAGCAGTTATGCCTATTTTTTTTTTTGTGGTTAACTCATTGATTTTGGTTTAGCCAATAATGTAGTATTTAACAGGACTTTTATATTAAAAGCAAGTTAAAAGAATTTTAAAAGGTTATCTCTCACAAGTATCAAAGAATCAAAATAACTACTTAAATTTAGAGACTTCTACATGTTTTCAAACATGCTGTGACAGGTTATCAAACCACATTAGATATCACTAATTGTATAATTTACAGTTGTGTCATAAACAAAATGCTTTCAGAAAATTAAGAAAAATAGTGCAATTGTGACACCTTGGGTTGAGAAATACTGAACATATAGTGTTTTTTTAATCAAGGTAACTGATCTTTATCAATCATTCCATGACAACTTTTATAAAAAATTTATAAATTTGAAGCTAACTGCTTGATTAAAAAAATACACATCCACCCAGGTGTGCATATGTGCACATACACTAAAAATTTAGAAACAAATTCCCAGTTTTACCTCTTGGTAAAACAAAAGTTCTCAGAAATGAGGAAGCCACATAGGACATGATTAGAATCAATAAAATTCTGTCCACTGCCTTGAAAGATCTCAATATAAAGAGAACTTTCCTAAATAACATCTTACATACAGAAGAAAGACACAGAACATAAATCTTATACATAGTCTGAGATGTAAAAGGGAAGGAAAAGAAATTGGCAAATGTATGGATACATCAACACAACAGAATTTTCTAGCTAATAGAAACAATTCCTGACAGTGAAGTTAAGAGAGAATAGAAATAAAATAGCATTCAAAATAGAACTTACACCAGGACAGAGAAATACAAATTAAAGAACCACATAGGGGCTAGGATTGTGGCTCAGTTGTAGAGTGCTTGCCTTGCATGTGTGAGGCACTGGGTTCGATCCTCAGCATCACATAAAAATAAATAAAAGATACTGTGTCCATCTACAACAACAACAAAAAAATATTAAAGAGCCACATATGTTACTTGAGTGAATAAGGTTAAACATTGATAAAAGTTTAATAAGTCAACTTATTATGTGTAGATATTTCTTAGGGCAAAGCTTGTAACAGGAAAAGAGTAGATAAATCATATACTAGTAAAAAAGAAAAACAATGAGGAAAAAATTACCTAAGCACAGTTTTTAAAAGAAGAAAACATTATGGAATATGAATAATACAAATGTTAACCAACTGAAGCTTTGTGAATAACAGAACAAATACACGGCTGGGTACAATGGCATACATCTATAATCCCAGTGGCTCAAGAGGCTGAGGCAGGAGGATCATGAGTTCAAAGCCAGCCTCAGCAACTCAGCAAGGCCCTGAGCAACTTAGCAAGAACTGTCTCAAAATAAATAAAAAGGCTGGGGATGTGGCTCAATAGTTAAGCACCCTGAGTTCAATCATTGGCATAAATAAACAAATAATCAGTACGAGATGCAGGAGAATCATATATAAATGATCTAAAATATAATCCTAAACAGATTTATACCAGTTTATATTCTTTAGTACCTTCACCTCATTGTATATTGGCTTCTGTTCTAATTATGAGTGTGAATATTTGACAGATATTTTTTAGTTTGGTCATGAAACATACAGAAAAAAAGCTGATAGAACCACACACAAAATGTAGACAGGATGTCATTTAGTGGGAGATTTAACACATCACCTACTAAAGATAAATCAAATAAAAGAAGCAGAAAATATAACACAAGTGGTCAATTTAAACTTGATTAGATTTACAGACACACACATATATATAGCTATACCAATACACAGATATATATTAATGCAGCCAAAAATAAAAGAATCTGAATTTTTAAACACACATAAAACACTGTCCAACATGTTTGAAATATTAAAGAAAAATATCATTTTTAAAGAGTCTCATTTACTGAAACCAAGGCAATTTTGTAAAAAATCAGGAACAAAATGTTTATAAATATGTGTATTTATGAATTGAGAAAGTCACTTTTAACTCATGAGTCAAACAAAAACTTAGAAGAACGGTGCTAAGGACCAAACTATGTCCCTCTAAAGTTCACATTTTAAAGCTTTAACTACTAAAGTTGTAGTATTTGGAGGTGAGACCTTAGGCGGTGTTGTGGTTTGGATATGAGGTGTTCCCCAAAAGCTCCTGTGTTAATGCAGGAATGTTCAGAGGTGAAATGATGATGAGATTATGAAAGCTGTAACTAATCAGTCCATCCCAGTTTGAATGGACTGAGTGGGTGGTAACTGTAGGCAGACGTAGCATGACTGAAGGAGGCAGGTCACACTGAGGTGTACTCTCAGCTTCCTGACCCCACCTTGAGCTGAGCTACTTTCTTCTGCTGGTAGCTTCCCCTATGATGTACTGCTTCACAATGTGCCCAGAGCAATGCAGTCAACTGGTTATGCACTGTAATATCTGAAACCATGAGCTCCAATAAAAGTCCATCGAGTTGTTCCTGTTAGATGTATTGGTCACATTAAAGCAAAAGCTGACTAAAACAAGTAAATAGGTTTGGAAGAGGTCAACTCCAGTGGGGCCCTCTTAGTGTGATTAACATTCTTTTAAGTACAAATTCAGAAGTCTACACCTTCTCTACAATAGGTAAGAACAAAGCAAGAAGTGTCTACACCCAGGCCAAAGTATCTTGTTTTTAGCCTGAGCAAACCAAAAAAGACAGAAAATGTTTAGAACTGAAGGATAAAATTTTACATTTCAAAACATTTGGGATATAGTTAAGGCAATATTCAGAGAAATTTTATCATCTTAAATGTTTGCATCAGATAACTTGAAAGGTTTAATGAGCTAAGCATTCAAAGTGAAAATTAAGAACAAGATCATAGAAACTCTCATATAAGGTAAATACCAACAATATCAGAAAAAGGCAATATTAGAAAAACGCTAAAAGACTAAAAATTAACATAATTGATATCTATCAATAAATTTGAAAAATACACATATTCCTTGAAACAATATCTTTCCAAAATTGAATCAAGAAGATAATATTCTTATAACCATTAAGAGCTGCCCTTAATTTATAATTTTCAATATTACTACAAAAAAAGTCCCAGATAGTATTGATCAAATATCACAAGTAATTCCTGAATACAGAAACAGAACACATTTTATATCATTTTCAACATTTCATACAATATTGGTTTTGTCCCAGGAATGCAAATTTCATGAGGCATTAGAAAATCATTTACATATTCATAACACTTATAAAGAAATATCACAATCAAAATAGAAGCAGAGAAACCATAATTTAATGATTTAACATTATGTATAGTTACACATAGGAGAAACAAATTGACAAATGGTATCAATTTCTAAACAAAAATTCAAGGATCCAGTACAAGGTAAAACATGGCAGTTGCCCATACCTACCTGTATTCAACATTTGACTAGGAGTCTTATGTTGGGGGCAGGCTCTCTGGGCCCGGGAGCTGCCCCGCCCTTTCAAGATGGCGACCTGGCTCTATGCCAGAAACTTGCGGTAAACAGGTGGACAACTTAAGGAAGTGCACAGCATTGGCTGGCGGTAACGTCACTGTGCATGCTTGGCTCGTGGGCAATGCCTGCTCTGATACACGCCTGTATTCTGCTCATGCATTCCCCTCGTGCTTGATAATGCTATTCCTGCTAATTGGTTGTAACTCTGCTCGGTAATACTTCCTGCTGTATGAAAAGTATAAAGAAGGAGGCTGGGGGGAAGGACGGGGAGAACAAAAGAGAACCTAGGAAGGCAAGAGGAGCGCTCAACAAAAATAAAGATTGCTTTCTGAGAACAACGGCATGATTATTGTCTCCTGCTGGCGGGCGACAATAGTCTTAGCCATAGGAAGACCAGTTTAAAGTAAATATTAGGAAGGACAAAATCCAAAATGTCATGTAAGTCACAAATTATATGAGTGTCAAAGGAAAATAAATGTCAAAAATTAAGAGAAAAAAATATTAGAAGGGGAGAGTTCAGCAAGTTTATAAGTACAAGATTTATTTAAAAAAATAAATTTCCTTACACTGGCCATAAAAAACTATTTTATACTTTTTAATAACTATATTAATTAATAAGCAAAGAACTATGTAAATTTAATATGGATAGCATGATGAGTTTGGACAAAGGTGATCACCTTTGATGCCATCACCATAATCAAGGTAGTGGACATATAGACATATCCATCACTCCCCAGTCTTTTCACATCTTTTCATTGTGCTAAGAATACTTATCATGATATCTACATGCTTAACAAGTTTAGAAGTAACAATATTGCATTTTTCCATACACACCATGGTACACAGATCTTAGGATTTGTCTATCCAACATATACTATATACCCATTAACTTCCTGTTCTCCCCACTCCAGCTACTAATACAACCACTGTCTTTCTCTGCTTCTGGGAGGTTAACTAATACAGATACTTCATGTAAGTGGAATTTAAATAAGCACATTTTGAAAAATAGCATTCATTATAGCATCAGAAAAATAAAACTTAAAAGTAAAATTTCACAATATGAAGACATGTGAAAACATATATAACTACTGAGAATAGAAGGCTATGTAAAAGATTATAATATAATTAACTACATTTATGGGTTGTAATAACCAATTTATAAAGAAGTCTATCCTATCCAAATTGACCTATATATTCAAGTAAATTCTAATCAAATTCTAACTTCATTCTGGTGGAACTTGAAATAACTGACTTTAAAACTCCTAAGGAAATTCAAAAGCAAAACCTTTTACAATTAACAAATTAAGCGAAGATAAAATCTACCTTTAAAACATTGTCCTGGGGGGTGGTTCCAAGATGGCGGCCTAGACAGTCCACTCCGCGCTAGGCTCTCAGGGACCAGGGCTGGAAGTGGTGGAGGCGCTGTTTTCCAGCCAGCTTCCTGGCATCATTCTGCGGCTCAACATCCCACGCAGGAATTTCGCTCGTGTATGTGTGAGTACAGGATCACCGGGAGGCAGCGGTAGCCAGGAGGCGTGGCTTCGGAGCCGGCCGGAGAAATGCGGTCGCAGCCCGGGCCTCGGCCCAGGGCTACGGCTATCCGAGACTGAGACTGGAAGTAGCAGGGTGCCATCTTCCCAACCAGTTTTCTGGCAACTCTCTGCGCCTTGCCGCCCCACGCAAGAGTCTCGCTCACGTGTGTGAGCGCAGAGCCACCGGGAGGCAACGGTAGCCAGGAGGCGCATCTTCGGCGCCGGCTGGAGAAACGCGCTTGCAGCCTGGACCTCGGCCCAGGGCTCCGGCTATCTGAGACTGAGACTGGAAGTAGCGGGGTGCCATCTTCCAACCAGTTTTTTGGCAGCTCTCTGTGCCTTGTCGCCCCACGCAAGAGTCTCGCTCCCGTGTGTGAGCACAGGGCCAATGGGAGGCAGCAGTAGCTGGGAGGTGTGGCTTTGGCGCCGGCCGGAGAAACATGGTTGCAGCCCGGACCTCGGCCCAGGGCTACGGCTATCTGAGACTGAGACTGGAAGTAGTGGGGTGCCATTTTCCAACCAGTTTTTTGGCAGCTCTCTGCGCCTTGTCGCCCCACACAAGAGTCTCACTCGTGTGTGTGAGCACAGGGCCACCGGGAGACAGCGGTAGCCAGGAGGAGTGACTTCGGCGCCCACTGGTGGAGTGCAGTTGTGGTGGGGGATCCGGCCCAGGGCTTCAGCCCGGAGTTTACCCCAGGTGTGCCGGGCCTGTTTCCACACAGGGTGCCTGGCCCCAGTACCCACCCAACTGCGAGAGATCGCTAGCAGTTACTTCTGTGGACTGACTGTCTCCTGAGCGGAACCCCACCTATTGTTCTTTGTTGACCACCTTCTAACACAGCAGAACTTCCTACACACCAGGGGGTGCAGGTGAACACCTGGGAGCAAACCTTGGCCACAGTAGAAAAGCGACTCCACCAGCAGCCCAGAGTTTCACCTTGGCCTGGGACCAGTACCAAGGATACCAGCCGGGAAAGTCCAGCAAACAACAGACAACGCCACCTACTGGAGGAGAAGTAACGAAACCCTGCAGGGAAACTATAACCGTATAGGAGTTAAAACTGTAACACCTTGGATCAGCAGAGCTAGAAGGAAAGACACACAAACATCATGAGAAAACAA
>PVHX01008003.1:0-86622 GCA_004024805.1 Geosciurus inauris
TTTAACACTCACCCCTGGAGAGCTCATCCATTCTCATAGCTTTAAACATCACTTCTATGCTAATGACTCCTAAATTTACATTTCCAGGCCCATCTTCAATCAAGACAAACCCTCATTAATCACCAGGCTCCTGTTCCCTGTCTCCACTTGCCTATTGGACATATTCAGCAGGAATATTGTACTGTTAATGCACTCTTAAAACCAAACACATCATCTATCCACTGAAATTAATCCTTCTAAACTCTCTTGTAGTCAGTGCATGGCACTATCCATTCCTTGGGTGACTCCTGCTAGTTCTCTCCACCTTAATTCTGGAAATATACTACAAACTGGATGCTTTCTTTATTAGTTTAATTTACATTGTTAGAAAAAGCTAAAGAAAAAGATATTTAATGCATGCCTGGAGACGGGCTTCTCATTCTTTAGCTGAATTCACAGGATAAATATAGCTCTATTCTCTCCTCTGGGGAAGATGATAATAATGACTATTAGTTTTTAGCCACTCTTTATGAATGAAGTGCTGTTCTTAGCACTTTGCACTTGTTAAATCATTAATTCTCTGTGGACACCCTGATGCTATCCCCATTTTGCAGACTGGGTGTTTAATGCTAGATCACAGCAGAAGGAGCTGATTGCATCATTCCTGTCCCGATTATATATGAACTCCACCCACTCAGTTCTTTTCTTTGTTTCCCCAGGACTGTGCACAAAATCTCAGTTAGTCTACTAGGCAGTTGTTATGGTTTGGATGTGAGGTGTCCCCCAAAGCTCACATGTGATACTATGCAAGAAGGTTCAGAGGAGAAGTGATTGGGTTGAAAGAGTCTTAACCCAATCATCAGTTTAATTCCCTGATAGGGATTCACTGAGTGTGGCTGGAGGAGGTGAGAATTAGGGCATGGCTTTAGGTATATATTTGCATCTGGCTAGTGGAGTCTCTCTGCCTCCTGGTCACCGTGATGTGAGCTGCTTTCCTCTGTCACCCTCTCCTGCTGTGGTGTTCAGCCTTACCTCTAACCCAGAGGAATGGAGCCAGCCTTCTATGGACTAAGACCTCTGAAACTGTGAGCCCTCAAATAAATTTTTCCTCCTCTACAATTGTTCTGATCAGGTCCTTTAGTCATTGCAGCAAAAAAGCTGACTACAACAGCAGTTGAGCTCCCTCTTCTCTTCCACCCCTTCAGCTCTCTTACAGTCATTACCAGCATGGGTCTCCTGATCTCCAGAACCCTTGCTCTTCTGAACAGTGGTCAGTCAAGCCTCTTGCTTCCTCTGTTTGTCTACTGCCGCCATCCTGGGGCTGGCCCTCACCCCTTCGCCTGAGTACCTAGTCTTCCTGCCTGGGTCTCCTGTTCCCCTTACCCCTTCATTATGACCCATCCCATGTGTTGTTTAAGAGACAAATCTTGGGGCTGGGGTTGTGGCTCAGTGGTACAGCGCTTGCCTAGCATGTGTGAGGCACTGGGTTTGATTCTCAGCACCACATATAAATAAATGAATAAAATACAGATCCATCAATATCTAAAAAAAAACATGAAAAAAAAAGAGAGATAAATCTTCCAGTCCCAGCCCATTCACCTGAAAGTCCACTTCTGCTGGGACATAAAAAATAATTTCATGTTCCTTAGTCGGCCCCCAAATCTAATGTTAAATCATCATACCGATGATTATGAAGGGTTTTTCTCAACTATTTTTAATGTTTTTTATTTCTTTTTTTTTATGTTTAGCACTATTTTATTTTTTTCATATTTTATTTATTTGTTCTATTTAGGCTTACATGATAACAGAGTGCAATTTGATTCATTGTACATAGAGGATAACATATCAATTCTCTAGTTGTAAGCTGTATAGAATCACAACATATATGCAGTCATACATAATGTTAGGGCTATGATGACCATCATATTCCACCACCTTTTTTCTGAGCTATTTAAAATATCTGTATATATGATAAAATTTTACAGTACAGGCAGTCTCTGATGTATGATGGTGTGATTTATGATTATTTTACTTTACAATATCACTAAAGCAATATGTGGTCAATAGAAAGTACAGTTACCATTTTGACTTTGGTCCTTTCCTGAGCTAGTAATAAGATCCTCTCATGTGGTGGGGAGCGGTAGCGAGCCACAGTTCTCCATCAGCCATGTGATAATGGGGGCAAACAATGGACACTGTACAGTGGACTGTGTTGCCAAAGTTTTGGGAATACAGGTCTTCAGTAAGTTACATGCAATATCCAACACTTTATTATAAAATAGAAAAATAGGCTTTTTTTTTTTTTTGGTACCAGGGATTGAACTCAAGGGCATTCAACCACTGAGCCACATCCCCAGGCACCCTCCCACACACACCTTTTTTTGTATTTTATTTAAAGACAGCATCTCACTGCATTGCTTAGGGCCTCACTAAATTGCTGAGGCTGGCTTTGAACTCACAAGCTGCTGGGATTACAGGCCTGTGCCACTGCATCTGGCTAAAATAGGCTTTGTGTCAGCTGATTTTGCCCAACTGTAGGTTAAGAAAAGTGTTTTGAGCGTGTTGAAGGTAAGCTAGGCAAAGCTATAATGTTTGATAGATTAGTTGTATGATATCCATTTTAACTTATTTTTATTTGTGCATTATGATTATTTGTACATGTACATAATTTGACCAACTCTTTCCCCATTTTTTCCATATTTTATTGGTGCATTCTAATTTTTCATAATGTGGGATTTGTTGTTATATACTCGTACATGCACACAATTTAACAATATAATTGGGCCAATATTTTTCCTTTCCCACCTACCCATTCCCTTCCACTTTACTGATCTCCCTCATTCCCTTTTCTGATTGATATTTCCAACTTAAAATGGATTTATTGGGATATAATTCAATCATAAGCAGGGGAGCATTTGTACTATGTATTCATCATAAAAATTGACTTTATGTAAAAACTGATGAAATTTAAGTTTTGTAGTTTAGCAAAGAATTGACTGTATATATACCTCTTTTCTGGTTTTGCTAACATACTGTGCCTCTGCAATCTTATCATTGAGAGGAGGTAGGTGAAGCATACATGAGAACTCAATGTACTATGTCAGCAAACTATTGGGGCTTTTTTGATTTCAAAATGAAAATTAAAAATGCACTAAAGTGGGAGGATGAGACAGGAGAATCGCGAGTTCAAAGCCAGCCTCAGCAACAGTGAGGTGCTAAGCAACTCAGTGAGACCCTGGCTCTACATAAAACACAAAATAGGGCTGGGATGTGCCTTAGTGGTCAAGTACCCCTGAGTTCAATCCCCAGTACCAAAAAAAAAAAAAGCCCTAAAGCATCTTTATAGGAGGACACACCCCATGCTGTTATCATTTGAGATGAAATGCAAACAAAGGAAGTGAAAGCTGTTTCTTTTCATCCTACATAGTTCTGAATTGTTTGAATTTCTAACTAGATTAATATATCCATATATAAGTGGTATATGAATAAAATTTTAAAAGTGCAAAGAATCGACTCTTTTTTATCAAGTGCAAACATACATGCTTGGTTCTGAACTTCCTAATTACTTGTTTTTTGTTGCTACAGTCCAAGACTATTTTATACTACTCACACACGTGATGCTTTCAGGTTGGATGAATTCCAGGCGCCTCATTCATTTGCCCTCGCCTTTTCTGTCTTAGGGCAAACTTGTGGGTTTGGCTGTGTTTTATCTTGACTCTCTCCGCTCCCACAGCACCACTCCTACATTTCAACTGCTGGGGGTTCTTGGCATAAAGATATTTTTGCTGATATCTCAATCTCTGTTAAAATATTGAGCTTTTCTTCCCTCCTTGACTAGCCGCTCCCTTATTTCTGTGCTTGTCTGTTAATGACGCCATCATCTTTGGAATCACTTAGACCCAATCACACCAGTGTCATCTTTTCTTCTTTTGTTTCCCTTTTGGTATTCCATCCTTATTATTATCACTTCCTTTTTACCCACACTTGGGGGTCTGGGTGTCATGGTGGTTAATGTTACATAAAATCTGCTCTCAGCACATTTTCCTGGGTCTCTCATTACTCAACACCATGCTGTCCATATTTTCATGAAAATAAAATTCACACCATTTTTCTAATAGGTCTCTTTTCTTCTCCTCTCTGCCACACACAAGTAGACAATGGTGTTCCAGAGGGTGGTAGTTATACGTCTTTGTCTTTATATCACTTGCAGGTATTATGTCAAGCTCAATAGGCATTCAAGAGATATTTGTTAAATTAAATCGATTTTCCTAATCAGATTATAGTATTCTGAAAATAGATTCTTTTGCACAAGAAAGATTGTGAACGCATAGTAGGAGCTTAATAAATATTCATTGATTGATTATGGTTGGCTAACCTAGTTTCATTATTCAGGCAAAATGAAATATGGAAAATAAACTGCCATCTCAGGCTAGATTTTCCTCCTAGAAATGAGTGGAGATGAATGATTCCATTGAGTTATATCAGATGAGTATCTGGCCTGGTATCCATAGAGAAGAGTAAATTAGATTTTTAAAATAGTTTCAGGGTTAATAATGTAAGATGTTATTAGTAACATAAGTAAGGAATCATTTTTAATGCAGTCTACGACCTTTATCTTGATGTACAGGAATAAGAGATTTATATATCAGAAGGGATGAATTGTTCATTTTCATCAAGGATTTGGAGACAACCGAGCAGAAACTTAAAATGTGAAGATTCAGATATATCTAAAAACCGAGTATAAGAATGCCCTGTGATCTCCAGGACCCTGCAAAAGGTTCTGATACACAGAATTGGCATAGAAATGGTAGTGAGGACTGAGAAAGCTACTCTTTACATACCAGTAAACAAGTCACAACCATCAATAACTTAAAAGCAAAAAAAGAAAATATAAAACCCACCTATGTCAATTTAATCAGATTTGGGGAAAATATGATATTCTTTTAAAGTTGTTTCAATACAATAGGCCTCTTTAATGTATCCCTCATGGGATCTAATAGAGGTTAGAAAGATTTAACTAATCATAACCTATTTTTATGAAATATTTTGTAGATTTCCTAAATTCATTTGAGAGTCAATACTGGTTATTGTAAATCAATACTAAAATTAGTAAATCTTGCCTCATGCTTATTGGCACTCTCCACAATTTAAAAAGAAGTTAAGTATAACCAACACTAAGAATTAATATTTATAATTTTATTTTAAAACTAGATAATTCAAAGACTTATTCAACAGGCGTAAGACTTAACAGATATAATTTTAACTCGGAAAAATAAATAAGGAATAAAAATAGCCCTAATTTCTTGCTCTGAGACAAGTGTTCAATTTTCCAATCATTTTCTTTATTTTTAATAAGTTGATTATTAAATCAAGGGCAATGTTCATTAAAGATTATATCAATTTAAGGAATTCATTTTATCTATGATTTAGTCAATCTAATGTCCCATTGATTAAATGTTCTCCAGATTTTAAATGTCCACTTCAGTTTAATAGGTATTAGGTCAATTTAGCAAACCGTTTCAAACACTTGAAAGCCAGCAAGCAAGGAAGGGATTTGTGTACTCTGTACTATATGGGTGAGGTGAATAGGAGTGATGTTGGGAAATGGTTTACTTAAAATACTACTTAAAAGCATTTTGGAGGGGCTGTGGCTGTGGCTCAGTGGTAGAGCGCTTGCCTAGCATGCGTGAGGCACTGGGTTCGATCCTCAGCACCACATATAAATAATAAATGCATAAAATAAAGATCCATCAACAACTAAAAAAATTTAAAAAAAAAACATTTTGGAGGGAAAATACTGCAATCCTGTAAGTGTCTCAGATGCGTGGGACAGATGACAGCAGATACATAAGCTAGGGAGAAGGGGATGGAAGGGAGAAGTTCTCAGGAGCAGAAGTAGAAATATGACTTTTTGGCTAAAGTGTATTCCCCAGAAAATGCTTTTGAATTAGGGATGTAACCATATCTCAGAGTGTTCATGGGGGTGATGTACTCTCTACTGTATGACATATCTAGGGCATCAATATAGAATATAGCTCAGTAATTTAGAGCACATTATTCTTTGGTTCAATTTCATAATGATGTAATAGCCTTATTCCAAGATTTGATTCCTGCTGGGTATTATTTGATAGATACAGGACAGATTTATAAAATAAATTCCATTTTAATTCCTTAGATGCGTACATACTTTGGATGCTGCATCCAAACTGTGACTCTATGCATTTGTGGACAGAGAAATCATGGCATTTACAATTTAACTGTTAAGTCAAACATTCCTGGACACCAGAGTAGGCAATTAGAGTGCTCAGACATGAGTCTTTCAATTGCTCATTTAACACCAAAAGAATACCATAATCATACCTATTTATTTAGTAGCTACTATATACCAGACATTACTTCTTTTATTTACTCTAAATATCTTGAATAAAAGCTCTAAATATCTCTGTATTGAAGATTAACAAATGAAGATTTGAAAATCAAATAATTCAAATTTTTGGTGAGTAGCATAAATGAGACTTGAAGTCAAAATTATATCATTGCAAAGTCTATGATCTGTTTTACTACCCTGCTTTACTGCTGTGGAAAATCAGGATGGTCAGATTTGATTGAAACCATGAATTGAGTGGCTCTCCTTTCTCCCAGTCATAGTGCTGAATAATAAAGATTCATGGATAAAAAGGCCTTTTTTTCAAGTCAATCACTGTGTGGTTGGGGAGACAGTTGAGGAAAGAGAAAACCAGCATGCAATAAGACAAATATTTTGGTAAAGTTATTATCTTTGCTATAGGACACAAGAGAAGAGGGATTTTGCTATAGTATATGGGAAAAATCAAGAAAGGTTTCTGAGAATACGAAGCTATGTTTGGGGGTAGTACTAAAGATAAAGAAACATGGTGTTGGAGGCAAAAGAAACTTCATATTGCAAAGGCCTGGTGATAGAATTCATTTCATTTTAAGTATGCACAAAGTTTTCCACATTCTTATGAAAAACGCACAGACACTAGCAACGCGATTTCTCAAAACTTAAAATTAGGTATTCAGGTGCCAAGTCAAATAAATTGGGAAAGATAATTATTTTCAATGACAGGTGCTTGAGCAATAGATGTCTAAATAAACAAAATGAACAATGTAATTCTTAACCCCTAATTCACTACAAGAAACAAAAACTAATTTGAAATGGTAAAGTCCAATATGTAAACATTAGAACCATAAAGCTTCTAAAAGAAAATATAGAGAAGTATCTTCATCCATTTGGGTCAGGTGAAAATTAGAACAAAAAATCACTAATCATAAAATGAAGATATGTTTAATAGAACTTCATCAAAATTAAAAATGTAGACTGATTAATAGGCATTTTAAGAAAACAAGTTGACAAGTCACAGACAAGAAGAAAATATTTACAATATATAGTGTTAGAAAAGAAGTTATTTTCAGAATATTTAAGGGATTCCTGTAATGCAATAACAAAGAAGGGACAATCCAATTTTAAATGGACAGAAAGACTTACACAGATATGGCACCAAAATATGTGTGAATGGACAATAAACTCACGATGAAGTGCTCCACTAGTCATCAAATGCTGACTTATACTATAATAAAAAGCCATTTTGTACCTTCTGTAATGACTTAAATAAAAAGACTAATGCCAAATAGTGGAGAGGAAATGAAGTAGCCAGAACTCTCCCACACTGTTTATAGAAGCCATTTTGAAAATTTCTATGGCAATCTTTTCTTTTAAAATAAAGTTAGAAATCTATATAGCCTGTAACCCAACAACTTCAACCTGAGCTATGTACACAAGAGAAAGGAAAGCAACAAATCCATGCAATGCTTACATAAAAAAGCTTATGATGTCCTTCCTCATTCACAATAGCCTCAATTTAAAACAGCCATCCAGAGGCACATGGATAAACCAACGTATCATAGTCATTCTATGCCTTAACTCCTCAACAACAAAAATTAATAAAATAATGATACATGCAACAGTATGGATAAATTTCAAAAATATAATTCTATGCTGAATAAACCAGACAGTAAATAATATACATTGTCAAAATGAAAAAGAATATACACCATCAGAAAGCAATTGCTTTTTGGGAGTCTGGGAAGGCATTGACTAGGAGGGTCATAATGAAACCCTCCGGGAAGTGTTCAGTATCTTGTTTTGGGTAGCAGTTACATGGGTATATTCAATAGTCAAAACTCATGAACCAGAATTTTAACAATATATGTTTTGGTAATTCTTTACTAAAAGAAAAAGAAGACTTGAGAAGCCAGAATAAGAACCCTCTTTAAATATTTCCATTCTTTTGCACTGAACAATTTTGGAGAATGAAGAGGGAGGTGATTTTATGTCTTTATGTTCCAAGAACTTCACACTGATAGGCTTTCAAGTTGGAGGGGAAAACACTTTCTATACCTCACTAGGTTTTTTAATTCATTGGATAGTGAAGATCTGAATTTTCCTCTTTTGTAATAACCGCTAGAAGTTGAATATCAAAATCATCTAACATGAAGAAAGCAGGTGCGGATTTAGAAGTTTCAAGCATTCCAGGCTCTTGTCAGTGATGGTGTGTATGACTTTGGACAAGTTCAGGGACCATTGTGGAGCTCGGTTTTCTTCTATAGGTAATGGCAATGTGTGTTTGGGGTGAGGTGGCATTCTAACACCTAATCATGGACAAATATTTTGTAATAGGAATATGTTGAGAATATGATGAGTGATGACCAATGCAAAGAAGAGAGCTCGATCTTCCAAATGTCCTAAAAGATAGAAACTACCTTCTAGTAATTCTAAGGTGCATGCATGAACATGTTGAGTACTGTAAAGCATCATTAGGATGCTCTAAAATTAAGAATCTGAAATTACATTTCCCAGTGAAGGCAGATATATGGGCTAAGAAGCCCCATATATTTTTTTCTGAACTTTCAGAAAAAAATTTCCAGCATTGAAGGCAAGAAAGAAAAATCTTGTCTAAAAATCATGAGTGACATTAATAAACAACTAAAAATCTAGAGTCAGCCTGGCATTTTGAAATACCCATGTGCATACTTAGTATGCTTACATACACAGGAGGAATATACATATACACATACACTTTCTAAATATGAATTCTATTTCTGATGTCTTGTGTTAAGGGTACTTGAAAATTGGGGGTCAGAACAGGGACAACATAATATATTAGATATGTACAATCTATTTGGCACAATTGGCACTATAAGTTACATTTATGAGGAAAGTTACCTAAATATAATTGGGAGGCATAGTGTTTTGAAATATTAATCTGTAATTTGAATTTTATAGCTAATAATAGTATTTTCCTGGGTCCTCGTCATGAGTGATGACCAATATGTATCTACAAAGTGATAGATTTCAATGTTTTCCCATTGAGTAATTTGTTTTAAGAACCTGAGTCCAGGATGCATTTTACTTTGGGAATATTCTTTGTTGGGAAGCTAACCATGTTATTTTGAATGTGACATTAATCCCTTTGACCAAAATTTTTTTGTTATTCTTAATTGTGTACTGAGAACTGTTTTTCAAAAATATTATACAAGTCATATTCCAGACTGTCACAAGTTCATGAGGCTGTTACATGCCAGCAAGTAACCACGATTGGCTTCAGAATACTTAATGAGGTACAGTTTCAATGCTTCTATAGGGGGTATAACACAAACATTAATGTGCATGATGCTTCACAAACACCTGAGATTTATACCTGTAATGATACCCCTCTAGTAACTTGTCAGATGATAAGCCAAGTATTATTACATATATTTGACAGATAAATAAACTGAGGCTGAGAGGTTTGGTTATTTGACCAGTGAAACTCAGGTACTAAAAGGCTGGATAAAGTTTTGACCTTAAGCCCTACACAGACTCTGACTTACACCTTATTTCTAGAATCTTAAATTCTTTTTGCTATAAAAGCCACAGAGCTTATCTTTCACATGAAAAGTAACAATGACTTATGTCCTTGATTTCAAGCTTCTAACCTTTAGCAGGACAGGAAAAGAGACTTCAGAATTTAAGACAAAGAGACCTGTAGGGAAAGTAGACTCAATACAAATAAGCCTAGTTATCCCTAGCTAATGCTCTTTTAAAATAGATCAGCCAGAGGGATTTCTGGGGAAAAGAGGAGAAACCATCACTCAGAGGGAGATAATAATCTTAATTGAAATCAGAAAACCTTCCAATCTCTTTGTGTATAAATGTGTGTGCTATAATAATGAACATTTAGAATCCCATTGGGACTTCTAAAATTCTGGACAATGTTATATCATTCTGTGTGTGTGTGTGTGTGTGTGCACTCATGTAGCCGAGTGCTTGTGTGTGTTCAACTGGAAGTGGTTACGAAGAAGGAAGTTGTAAGAAATCAGAATTACTGAACTATCCTCTGCTTCCTGAAAGTTCTTTGTGGTTAGTTACTGGGCTTTCTGAAACCAGGATCTTGGGGAATGGCTAGGCCATGCTTTGATTAATTCTAGTTACAGAAACAAGCAGTAGTTGCAGGTATCCATAGACTCCTTTGGAGGGGGGAAGTAAAGTTAGTTAAAATTCTACAACTTGACACCATTAAGATAGGAATAGCCAGGTGAGGAAGGGAAAGGAGATGACTCTGCTATGATTCAGTTCACAACATCTTTTTGAGAAACAATTATAAAATGTAAATAAAATAGTGAAAACCTGTGATATTGTGATAGAATAAGATATATTCGATCTTCATTCTTGGTCCTTTGCTCAGAGATGCTGTCCTTGGGGTTTTCTGATGGAGGTAAGAAGAGTGCCTTTCATTTTCATAGTAAACCTCTTTCAACCTTATCTAAGCTCAGGCTAATAAGGTGATGGCTGCCACCAGAACCAATCATGTGATTATAGGGTCAAAACTTTTAGCCCCACCGATTGACCTCTGGAGAAGGGAGAGGGGCTGGACATAAATGTAATCACTAACAGCCAATGATTTAATCAACCATGTTTAGATAATAACATCTCCAGAAGAACCCTAACCAAATAATTTCAAAGAGTTTCTGAGGTAGTGGCATATGAAGGTTCCAGAATGGTGGTATGACTATGGACAGCTTGGAAGCTCTGTACCTTCCCCTAGATCTTGTATAATACACCTCTTCCATTTAGCTACTGAGTTATATTTTTTATAATAAACTGGTTAACATAACTAAATACTTCCCTGAATTTTATGAGCCATTTTAGCAAATTATGTAACCCCATGAAAAGATCATGAGAGTTCCCAATTTATAGCTAGCCAGTTGGAATAACAGGAGGTAAAGATGGATGTTCACATTTGAAGAGGGAACAGATTTTGGGGACCTAACCCTTCACCCATGGAATCGGCACTAATCTGAACAATTGATGTCAGAAATGAATTTAATCATCTGCTGAGAATTAGACAATTAGTTGGTTTGGAAAATTTAAAAACCTCACACATTGGCTGTCAGAAGGGTTCCATGTGAATGTAAAGAAAAAAAGATTTTTCCTTTTTGCATCATAAAATAGAGACAATCTACGAAGGCCCTACTCTCTTCTGTTCTCAAGCATCTGACTAAAAAGAGATGCTAGAGGACCAAACCAAGTGATGAAAGTTATTGGTGTGATCTTCAGCCACAGATACAGAAGGCAGACACAACCCAAGTGAGGAACTTCCCTGGACTGACTCTGATGCACTGATTTTTTATAATGACAGTCACCTCTCTTAATGCCTTTGCCATCGTTGCAATGTGTCCTCCAAAAGCATGTGTGGGAAAATTAATCCCCTGTGCAATCAAGGTAAGGCCATTGCCAAAGGAGTGAGTCCTTACAAAAGGTCAAGTTTAGCTCTCTTTTCTTCGTCTTGCCCTTTTGCCTGCTGCCATAAGATGATACAGCATGAAGGTTCTTGCCAGATGTGAACCTTTTAAGTCTGGGATTTCCCAGCTTCCAGAACTACAAAATAAATAAATAAACAAATCCCTTTTCTTTATAAATTACCCAGTCTCGAGTATTCTGTTACAGCAACATAAAAGCAGACTAAGAAATTTGGTACTGAGAAATGAAGCTGTCAATGAAAAAAATATCTACAAATATAGAAGTAGCTTTAGAAGTGTGCAATGAATAGAGTCTGGAGCCATTTTGAAGTAAATGCTAGAAAAATATCTTGTATTGCCATCAACAGAGAAGTAAGGGTGATTCTAGGGAGAACTCAGAAATACAGAATAGGTATAGGAAAAGTGCAATTTCTTTGAGATTGCAGAGGTGATTGGTAAAAATATAGATGGTACTTTGGTCTGGAATTTTGTCTCCTTAAAAAATTATATTGAAACAATCTCCAAGACATATATTAACAGAGTTTGCAGGTGAGACTTTGGGGAGATAATTAGGATTAAAGTCATGAGGATGGGGTCCCTGGAGACTGTATTAGTGGCTTTATAAGAGGGAGAAGGGAGACCTATATTAGCAAGCGTATTATCTCTCTCTATGCAATGCCCTGTGGCATCTCAGGACTCTGCAGAGTTACAAGCAAGAAGGCTCTCACCTGATGCATCCCTTTGATCTTTAATTTTTCATCCTCTAGAACTGAAAAAAATGAATTTATTTTTTTATGAAATATCTAGTTTCTCTTATTTAGCTATAGTCATAGAAAATGTATTAAGACAGATGAGAGAGGCAATTCTGATGAGGTTCCAGATGAAAACAAGGAAGAGAGTATTAGAAACTGGAATAAAAGCTGTCCTTGTTACAAACTGGCAAAGAAATCAGCTGGACTGTGTATGTTCCCTAGAGATTTGTGGAAGGGGGAATTTAAAAAGTAATGAATTGGGATATCTGGTGGAAGAAATTTCTAAGTAAAATACTGAAGAAGCTATGTGACTTTTTTAAATGTCACTGAGTAAAATAAGAGAAGAGAGAAATGATATAAAGGTAAAATTTACCATTAAAAGAGAAGTAGAATTTAAAAAAAATTAATTCTTCAGACTGCAAAAGAATAGAAAAGTATGCGGGGATATGGCCAAGTGTTCTTTTGATATAAGGATTAACATGAGTAGGAGGAAGATGACAGGACAATTCCAAAGGCATTTTGGAAAATTTCCAGACTGCCCTTCCCATTAGCAGACCCAGAGGCTTCAAATTCCTCTAGTATCCTTAATTTTGTTTCCTCTCTTCTTTTTGGCTTCCTAGAGAATTCCTCCTCCAGGAGAGTCTGTATCTGGCAGTTATTTCAATTGTAATCTGTGAAACTATTTTGATAGTGGGGCTATATATTTTTTCTTTTCTTATTTGTTATTTTTAGATACACATGACAGTAGCATGCATTTTGACATATTATACATAGATAAAATATAAACTTACTCTAATTAGGATCTCATCTTGGCAGTTGTACATATGTGCAGTTTCACTGGTCATGTATTCATATATGAACATAGGAAAGTCAGTGAGGCTATATTGACATGGTGATAAGGCATGGGAAAAGAAGAGTGTTCTATAAAATACCATCTAAGTCTCAGTCTTTAAGTGGCCTGCTTCTCTGGTCTTTGAGCTTCTTAAGTATTTTTTCCTCTAGGACCAATTCCACTTCCTTTTTTGGTGAGAAAGGAAGGCTGGAGGGGACTGGAGTAAAAGATGCACTCTTTTCCCCCTTCTCTAACAATTATCCCCCCAACAGCAAAGAGTAGGCCTTTATTGTAGAAAAGACTTTGAGGATATTTTACAAGAATTACTTTATCTCCTCCTGCCAGTTCCAGGAAGGAGTCCTACTCAGATCTTCCCTATGTGAAGATTCCTGAGTATTCCTGGAAGTAAATCTTCTGAGAGAAGTATGGGAGCTTTCCACAGACCGTAGCTCCAGAAATATTGCATTCTCAAGCTAGTCCCTTCTCATCCTCCAGGAAATCATCAAAATTATTATTTGTTTTTATCAGCTTATGTCTGCAGTGATTTCTGCTTTCTGCAAGCAGCTCTTAGCTGCCATGCTCTGAATTCACCTGATTCTTTAGATTGTAAACTATAGTCTAACTTCATAATTTCATTTCTCTAAGGAGTACAAGTTTTCATTTTGTCCAACTTTTCTTTAGAAGACTGGAATGGTGACTTCTAAGACATTTGCATATCAGAGATGAAAGTGGATGACCCAGTATGTTGTTTGGAAAAGCTGAGTTTTCGAAATTCTGCTGCATTCTTAGGAAGGATGCCTTAATCTGTTTTGTGTTGCTATAGCTAAACACATGAGACTGAGTAATTTATAAAAAGGAATATTTTCTTCTTATGGTTACAGAAGATGGGAAGTCCAAGATTGAGAGACCTGCATCTAGCTACTGCTTAATCCCATGGCAGAAGATAAGAGGACAAGAGAGAAAAGGGAGCTGACTGAGCCTTTTATAACAAATACAGTCTTGTGATAATGGTCCTCATCCATTCATGAGAATAGAGTCTTATGGCCTAATCATCTATTAATGGTCTTAACATCATTGCATCAAGGTTTAAGTTTCCAACATCTGCTTTTCTTGGAGGTGGGGCTTGTTCAAACCGTAACATCTGCTCCTCTACCTTCAAACTAAGTCCTTATCATATGGAAAATACATTTATCCCATCCTAATAGTCACCCAAAGGTTTAAATCTAAATTGTTCCTGCATCAACTCAAAAAGACCAAATTCCCATGTAAATTAGAAATAGGTGAGAATCAAGGCATGATTTATCCCATGGTAAATTTCCATTGTAAATAGCTATGAGCCTATGCAATAAAAACAAGCTATTTCCAAAATGCACAAATGTGGGACATAGAGAGGTTAGAGATTCTCATTCCAAAAAAGGATAAATAGGCAAAAAAGTAGGGGTAACTTGTCCCAAGTAAGTCCAAAACAAAAAAGGACAAACATTTTCACAAAGACTAACTGAAAATAGTTCATGCAGTCAACCATAAAATATGAAACTACAGAACTAGAAGATGACAAGGAGAAAACATAAATAACATTGGATCTGATGATTAATTTTTATATACACACCAATAGCAATGATCCGTGAAAAAAGTTTGCTAATTTGGACTTCATTAAAATTATAAATTTCTGCTTTGTGAAAGACATTGTTAAAGAAACAAAAAGAAAAGACGTGATAGGAGAATGTATTTGCAAAACATGTATCTGATAAGGACTTGTATCCAAATACACAAATAACTCCTAAAACTCAACAATAAGAACACAACCCAATTAAAAATTGGGCAAAGAATATGAATAGATACCTTGCCAAAGAAGATATACAGATTACAAGTTTTCATTTAAAAATGTTCAATACCATTTGTCATCAGGGATTTGCAAATTAGAACAGCTATGAGATATCACCATATACTTATTAAGATGGCTAAAATCCAAAAACCGATAAAACTAAATGCTGACCAGGAGACAAATCAACTCTTACTCATTGCCAATTGGAATGCAAAATGGTATTGTCACTTTAGAAGACAATTTGATCATTTCTTACAAAGCTAAACATATTTTTTCATATTTTTATATTTTATAGCTTCTATTTTAGTTATACATAAAATTAGGATTCATTTTGACATAATTATAAAACCATGGGGGATAATTTGTTCTAATCCTGTCTCTAATGCTTTCCTCTTTACCTCCTCTCCTCCCTCCCTCTGTCCCCTTCCCTCTACTTTATTGATTTTTCAGCTATTTACTTATGGCTTTTATTTTAATTATTATCTTGTGGATACACATGATGGTGAGATTCACTGTGGTATGTTCATATGTGTACATAGGAAAGTTAGGTCAGATTCATTTCTCTATCTTTATCACATTTCTCCGATCTTCCCTTTATTCCTCTTCATCTAATTTACTGATATTTCTTCTATTTTATTTTAATAACCCTCTTATTTTAGATTAGATTCTGCATATCAAAGAAAAATTCAACCTTTTACTTTTGGGGATTGGCTTATTTTACTTAGCATGATAGTCTCCAGTTCCATCCATTTACCAGAAAAAGTCATAATGCCATTCTTCTTTACAGCCGAGTAATACTCAATTTTGTATATATACCACACTATATTTTTCTATTCATCTGTTGAAAGGCATCTAGGTCGGCTCCATTGGCTATTTTGAATTGTGCTGCTATAAATATTGATGTGGCTACATCACTGTATATACTGATTTTAAAATTTTGGATGTATACCGAGGAGTGGGAGAACTGGATCATATGGTGTTTCTGTTTCTAATATTTTAAGGAATCTCCATACTGCTTTTCAGAGTGGTTGCAGTAATTTGCACTCCCAACCAACAATATCTGAATGTACTTTTCTCCTGACATTCTTACTAATATTTGCTGTTATTTGTAGTCTTGAAAACTGCCATTCTGATTTCAGTGAAATGAAATATCAATGTCATTTTAATTTACATTTCCTAATTGTGAGAGATGTTGAACATTTTTTCATATATTTGTTGACCATTTGCATTTTTTGTTTTGAAAAGTATCTGTTTAGTTCTTTTGCCCATTTATTGATTGGGTTAATATTATTTATTTTTTTGTTGGTGTTAAGTTTTTTTAGTTCTTTTCTTAGTTCTTGGATATTAATGCTCTATATGAGGAGCAGGTTGCAAAGATTTTTTTTTCCATTCTGTAGGCTCTCTCTTCATGTCCTTAATTATTTCATTTCTTTTACCATGAAGAAGCTTTTAACTTTGATGCCATCCCACTTATTGATTTTTTACTTTCTTTATTGCACTTTAGTAGTCTTGTTGAGGAAGTCAGTTCCTGTACCAACATGTTGGAGTGTTAGGCCTGCATTTTCTTTGAACAGTTGCAGGGTTTCTTATCTAATTTCTAGGTCTTTGGTCCACATTGAGTTGACTTTTGTGCAGTATGAGACAGAGGGTTACACTTCATTCTACTCCATATGGATTTGCATTTTTCCCAAGACCATTTGTTTGAAAGACTATTTTTATGTATGTTCTATGTATGTATGTATATTTTGACACCTTTCTCTAGTATGAGATAATTGTATACATGTGAGTTTGTCTGTGTGTCTTCTATTCTATTCCACTGATCTTCATGCCTATTTTGATGCCAGTATCATACTGTTTTTTTGTTGTTGTTTGTTTGTTTGTTTACTATAGCTCTGTAGTATAATTTGAGGTCCATTATTGTGATGCCTCTTACTTCATTTTTTCTTGCTAAGGATTTCTCTGGCTCTTCTGGGTATCTTAATTTTCAAATTAATTTCATAATTGTTTTTTCTAGTTTGTGAAGAATTTCATTGGGATTTTGATGGGATTTGCACTGGATCCGTATAATGCTTTTGGTAGTATGGCCATTTTGACAATATTAATTCTGCTTATCCAAGAACATGGGAAGTCTTTCCATCTTCAAAAGTCTTCTTAAATTTATTTATTTAGTGTTCTGTAGTTTTAATTGTAGAGGTCTTTCACCTTTTTTGTTAGATTGATTTCCAAGAATTTGTTTATTTTAAAGGCTATTATGTATAGGATACTTTTCCTAGTTTCTTGCAGCAGATTCATTATTGGGATATGGTAATTTATAAGTGTTGATCTTGTAAACATTTTTATCATTGTACTTACAGATATTACTAAACTAACTTGATAACTTCTGCCTACACAAACATTGCATATAAATGTTTGTGGACTGTTCATAATAGTTCAAACTGGAAGCAACCAAGGCATTTCTTAGCAGGTAAATGGATAAATGAACTATGGTACATACATAAAAGAGTACTTTATTCAGTGATAAAAATAAATAAACTTTTGAATTCTGAAAAGACACAGGTTAATCTTACATGCATACTGCTAAATGAAAGAAGCTGGTATGAAAAGGATACATACAATATAACTCTGATTATATAAAGTATTTGAAAAAACAAAATTATGTAGATTGTAGATAGCTAAGTGGTTGCCAGGCTTTGGTAGCGTAGGGTTGAATAAATGAAGCAAAGGGGACTTTCAGTGTGATGAAACTGTTCTGTGACAATGTAATGGTGAAAACAAGATATTGAGCATTTTTTAAAACCCATAAAACCTTATAGCACAGGGTAAACCTTAATGCATGTAAATTTTAAAAAATAATTTTCAATAGGTTGAGAATTACAGGATGGAATGTACTATGTGTAAAATATTTCAAATTTATAAAATATGATTATATAAATATACAAAACACCTCACTGAAGGAGCAGAGGGATAAGATATTAACCTAAATAACTCTGGAAATAAAAAGAGTCTAAAAAACTAAGGACAGAAAAAAAAAAGCTAATAAACACTGTTATTTGATGAAGTTGTTAGTGGTGGGAGTTACATATTGACAATTCTGATGCACATACTGAAATTGAACAAATTGGTAAATGGAAGGCGGATGATGCTTTTCACTGTTGGAGTGGAAATATGCAGATAAACAAGGAGAAGATACTAGAATGTTCCATATGGTAATGGATTAAAGCTGGAGACATCAATATGAACTTGTGTATAGATGAATGTAGGTACAGATGTTTAAGTATAGAAATAGGTATGCGGACGTGTGTGCACAGTAGTTAATACACACATATCTTTGTTCTGTCAGCTAAGAGGGCCTAGAGAAAGCTATGACACCTAGTAGCAAAGAAGAGAATGAGCTCTCAGAACTTCAGGTAAAGGAACCAGGACTCCTTGGAGAAAGGACTGATGCTAGAGATATGATGAGAAATTTATAAGACAGTGGTGCTAAATAGTCATAAAGTGCTAAAAACAGAACAAAAGCAAAACATAAAAACCAGGAAAACCCCACAATGATTAAAGTATGTCACAAGAATACAAGACCTCTCAATAGTCATAACTGGAATGAATCAAACAAGAATCAGAGTATAACTCGAAGTATAAATAAGTAGCCATGAGCTCATACCATGTAAATAAATGATTGAATAAATAAAAGATGGAAATAAAGAAATCCCATTGTAAAATAATTCCAAGTAGTAGTGTCATATATAGAGTATAACATGCAAACCTCCACTCTTGAAGTATGGGCAGTGTATGGTGACATTCATCCAAGTGGTACAGTATGGAAAGTGAAAAACAAAACAGTGGAAAAAACTGACAAATAAGGTCTCCAGTCAAAGGATCAAGGTTAACACTAACAGTGATAAGTTGTATTAATGTGATGTAATAAAAGAGGCATTTGCCTCTTGTCCTCCCCAAACCACATAACCCCAGTTTAATCATTAAACAATAAAATAAAATCTGACAAATTCCAATTAAGAGACATTCTACAAAATATTTGACCAGAAATCTTCAGATCTGTCAAGGTCATCAAAAACAAACAACAGTAGGCCAAGAGAAACCTAAGGAGACTTGGCTCTTAAGTATAATGTGGTGTTCTGAATTGCATCCTGGAACAGAAAAGGAACATTAGGGGGGAAAATTGAGAAACTCTCAAAAAATTATGACTTCAATAATAAATATTGATATTAGTTTATGAATAGTAAGAAAAGTAAATATTAATAGGAAATTGAGTGTGGGGTATATGTGAACTAAGCAGTTCTAAAATAAGTTTATTTTTTAAAAGAATATGCAGTCATCTAAAATGCATTATATCTCTTTCTTATCTTTCTTGTCATGTAATTATAACAACTTTATGGAAAAGCAACACATTTCAACACTGCTCATTTTCTGCTTCCTGTGATCTCTTGATAGATGGAGGACATCTCATTTGAATTCACATCCTCAAACACAGTCTTTCATATGGTCTTGCTTTGCAGAGAAACAATGGTTATGGGTGACATATTGAGATTTTTGTAAGGTAGGCTTGACAGGTACATTTCAGAAAGTGACCATCAGAAGGAGATATTTTAGATCCCCAGAAATGAGTCATTTATATTGAAAATAAGTATAAGGTAACCTCTTCCCAGTGAGACAAATCGAGTCAAGAACTTTAACTGTGTCTACCTAATTTTTTTCTTTGTTTTCTGTTTTTGTTTTGTAGTTTGTTTTGTTGAATTATTGTTTACATGGCTTGAAATTATTGAAAAATGTTGACAAAGTGCCCCCATGATAACTTCATGCTTCCTGAAGGTGGTAACTCAATGTCAAAATTGTTTCTAGATTATCAGCCCAATTGAATATACGTTTATTGTGTGTTTTCTAAGACTCCAGATGGACAAGGTCAGTCTGAGAAGTAGGAGACAGAGATGAGTGAATGTAGGACCAGAGGGACTGCAAAGCTATAGTTTATTTCAGAGTACCCAGGCACATTTAGAAGATCAACAAAAGAGGAGGAAAAACCAAGGGGGTACATCTGGGAAACTCTCAGCCACAAAGAAGGGCTAGAAAGGAGGACGCTCAGATAAGGTGTGCAATGAAACTGGAGCCCTGAACCAGACTGAGGTGGACACAGTCTTACATGCATGGTAAGGTGTTTAAATGCTATACCAGAAGCACTAAACGTTAACTAAAAATTTAGAGTCCTAAGACTAATCTCATTCCCTTAAGTTATTTCTGGAACTAATGCTTCAGGAGCCAATGGTGATAGAGCATGTGCACCTGTGGTGAACTCAGATTTAAATCACTGAAAAATTTACATAATAGCATAATGGGTAAGAATCCTCCTTCCTCTCCTTCCTGCTAGAGAGCTAAGGTACAAAATCAAGGGTTGAAGGTTAGTCTTTATTGTGAAGATCCAACAGCACAAATAAATGGCTGAAGCAGCCCAGGGTGGGGAGAATAATGGTGGCAAATATAAACTAGAGTCCTTGAGAGAGACTGCAGAGTCAAGAGCTACATAGGTCACGTGACTTTAAAAAGTGCTAGATAGATCATAGGATTAAAAAAAAATTAGAAATGGCAGAACAAGATCAAAACAAGTGAGAAAATCCAAGATCAGGAAGTACACTGAGTGAATGATGGAGCAAGTGAACCTTGAGGCAAGAAGTAGGAATAGCAGCCCGGCCATACACAGCCATGGAACGCTGAACAAGTTACCTAACTTCCTTTTGTTTTCTCATCTGTAAAATGGGAAAGGCAACTGCACCTCTGTCATAAGGATGCTATGAGGTGTAAATGTACTAATGCACATCAAGTCCTTAGAAGCACTCAGCTGGTGCTCAATACTTGTTTAGCTCTTAATGCCTTTTGTTATTGTGGCTGCATTTTTAGACTTTCTGGTACTTGGTATGGAGAACTAATTAAACCAAGGACAATGAAGAATGAGAAAACAATTTCAGGCTGGCTGAAAAGGGAGAGATGGAAGAACATTTTGATCCAAATACATACTTGAACATGCCCCTAAGGAACAGAGGAGGGCTCCTGGGCTTTCTGTAGATTGCCAACAGAATCATCAGTTCCCCCTTCCCTAAAAGACCTTCCATTCAGAGTGGAAGAATGGCTTAATTTATAGAATCAGACATTAAGTTAGGAACATAGAAATCAAGACAAAATCATCTTTCCTTCCAAACAAAACTGTACTAATAAACAGGTGCAGGAAGAGTCTGCAATGCATTCCTCCAAGCAGTCTCTTTGATGTGCTCAAACTGTCCGCCCTTTCTGTATTTGTTTATGGCGTGTTAACTGTAACTTTGCTTGTTTCTCCCCAGATGTTTGGACATCCATTAATTAGCACATCCTCTGCAACATATTTGTGGATGTTTTTCACCAAGTGAAAGGGAAGGCTGGATTCCAGCTGGAGAGAAACTGCAATTAAGAAAACACACACACACACACACACACACACACACACACCATGACTCTCTTTAGGACAGCTTGAAAAAGCAAGAAGACGAGTGGAGAATATGAGCACTGAGTAACAGCAGTCCAGTGGGGCCCATTCCTACATTAAACATTTTCATGCTCACACATCATCAACAAATATTTAGCTAGCATGTGACTCCAGGGTCAGGTTGAATCAGGAAAAATAATCTTGTCTGAGTAAAAAAAGAGAAGCCTTTTTATCCTCTACTGTGAAACTGGCCAAAGTTAAACTTCTCAAAATTCATTATTTTTCTTGACCTCTCTTTCACCATGTTAGTCTTGGTTGAGCAGCCCCCAAAGTAACCAGAGGATTCAGTGCAAAAAGAGCAACACCAATTTTTAAACAACCAAACAGACCATCTGGTGAAGAGTTTGTTAAGTAGCCTCAATTTCCTACATATGACAAACCTGTTTGAAAAAGGTAGAGAATAGAAGATGAAAGCTTCTCTTTCTCTCTCGAGTCCAGTCTCTCACCCTGGTCCCCCACCACCTTCCCTGGAGAATGCATCAGTGTCCTATCCCTCTAATTAGATAGGATGCCATCAATTCCCTTATGGTGCCAACTGCTCTTGACTCCTGAGTATCAAATAAAACTTTGATTTATCAGATTTTACTTGCCTCTTTGGATCCTCCTTTTGATTATTTTTTAAAGTCAAGTATTCCTTACCCTGGTTCATGACATTGACAATTTTATGGACAGAAATGGAATGACACACAAAAAGCCAGAGGGTGGACCCTGGGAAACCTCTCCTCTAGTCCAGAAATACATCTCTCTGGAAAATTAATAATCTCTATGAAATCTCATTCCTCACATCCTAGGAACTAATTTTTAACTTTTAACAGGTCATTTCACATTTAGCCAAAGCTATAATGTGAAACTATGATTCGCAAACATTACATAGGAATTATTCATTATAATTTTAACATTTTACCTCTGATTGTATTTCTTAAAGAGTAAACAGCCAAATGCTCCCTAAATCTTCCTAAAAACCATGTGTACTAAGAATGTACAAAGGAATTGCAATAAACAAACTCTAAAGAAAAGTCTATTTTTGTGATGGTTTGTAGGTGAGATAGGAACACAAGGGGAAAATGAGGCACTGAGCTAATTGTAAGATCTTCTCTGAATCTCCCAGGTACTAATGTAAATTTGAAACTATTTTTTTTTCCACAGATAAGGAAGATTAGATTCAGAGGGATGAATCTTAAAATTGGAGACCAGGAGGGATGTTTGTAGGGCTACTTGCACTGATTGAGAGTGAGCCTGGGAATCTACAAATGCTGGATCATCTTTACTTGGTCAAAAAAAGAGCCATGGAAGAGAGGGAAATGGGGAGCCAGGCTAAGATGACAGTCCCAGTACACAGGACCATGGGGGTAGATGCTAATAGAAGAGACATGTAGATGTGAGGACTTCAGGGGACAAACAAGACTTTAGGTCCAGAAGCCAAGTAAGTAGAGGAAGTAAGTAAATACACATGGATCAACATTGCTTCCTCTTTACCCCCCAAATTATTTATAATATGTAATTCAGATGCCCTCATTCTGTGAGTGTAGGGTAAATTCTAAATTAAGAGGAAAAGAGCTCAACCTTGGAACCTCACAAGGTTGTGATATAAATTGTCCAGAATTGATCACTTCTTGGGTAGATTAAAATGACTGGTCATTTCATATATAGATTCATAACACCATAAGGACACACACAAACAACACACACACTTTGAAAAGTAGGCATTATCGTTCCCATTTAGTGCATAGGAGAGTAGATCAGCCTCGCACCTGGGCAGGGGCACGACTGGGATTTTAATGTAGATATGGATTTTAATGTAGATACTGTAATTAGAGAAATGGCCAATGAGCTTTGGGCTCCTTTGAGGCAGGTAGGTATCAGGAATCGAAAGGAACCCACATAAATGTGAAAAGAAGATCTATGCAAAAGAATAAAATATTAATAGTCGTGGGCTACGAAAACACTTAACTTTGTAGTCCCCAGAAAAATGAAATTAAAGCATTAACAGGACACCATTTCTGAATTATATGGTTGATGGAAATTTTCAATGTTTGGTCATTTTCAGATGTTATTAAGAATATTAAAATGTGGATAATTTTTATACACTGCTAGCAGGAGTTACAACTTTTCTAGCTGTTTTGGAGGACAATCTGGCCATATCTATTAAAACTTTAAAATGTAAATAACATTAATTCATCAGTTCTACTCTTTGGTGTATACTCAAGAAATATTTTCACAAAGATGTACCAAGTGCCCAGAGATACTGATACAAAGACATTGGTGCAGAGTTGCTTATACTCCCCAAAATTCAATAAAACAATCAAAATATCCAAATAGAAGAAATAGGCAAATCCAAATTGCAATTGATTAGATTGATGCAGTTTTAAAATGAGATAGACTAATGTGTACTGTTGTGGGAAAATCTCTCAGATATATTATTAAATTTAAAAAATCCATATGACATTGTAATGATGGCTATATTCCATTATACATTTGGATATATGTATAAGAATGTTCAGCACCAAGAACAAACCCTAGTGTAACTGTGGACTTTGGGAGATAAAGATGTGTTAGCGGAGGCTCATCAATTGTAAAATGTCCCTCTATAGTGGGGCTGTTGACAATGGCAGAGGCTAGACACACATGAGGTCAGGGACCATGTGGACGATTTCTATACCTTACTTTCAACTTTGGTGTGAGCCTAAAACTGCTCTAAAAAGAAGTATGTTTAAAATAAAATCAAGTGCCAGAATAAGTTTACATAAGTAAATGTCAGTAAACCCCAAATTTTATATTTTTGTAGATAAAGGTGTGGAAGTCTATGCACCAAAGGGAATACAATGGTTCCTCTGAGAAGGAGATATGACATGGGGTCCTTTTTTTTTTTTTTTTTTTTTTTTTAGTAGATAAAACAGTCAACTTGTCTGAAATTGTATAAAGGTCTTATAAAGACATATGCATACCTTGCTTTTGTAATTAAAAATAACAAAATTTTAAATGAAACGAAAATAGTGATTGGATAGAGTATCAGAAAAGAGTAAGATGGAGTCACAGCCACCGAGTTCTGAGCCAAGAAAGAAAGAACAAGTGATCAACACTAAAAATAGCTGCAAACTCCCAACACTTTATCCCAGATTCAAAGGGAGTCTGATATCAGGTGAGAAAGCTGCTTTTTGATCCATCTATCTATGCCATTCCTTCATTTGCTCTGATGGCAGTGTGTGTTGGGGGGGGGATGATCTTTGACCTCAAGAATACGTTAAAATTAGGCTAGGAGTACTGATGCCAGCAGGAAAGAACCATATTTGCTTTGTGATCACACCACTCTTTAAAATCACTTCAGGAGCCAGATGGTGGTGACCCACACCTGCAATCCCAGTAGCTCAGGAGGCTGAGGCAGGAGGATGGCAAGTTCAAGGCCAGCCTCAGCAACTTAGACTCTGAATCAAAATAAAAATTAAAAAGGCTAGAGATATAGCTCAGTGGTATAGTGCTTGTGGGTTCAGTCCCCTGTACTAAAAAATAAGAACAAAATTATCCCTGTGATACCGCCAGTTACCAGTGACGAGTTCTGCTCCTCCACATGTTGAAGTTTGAACATTAGAGAAGCACACTGAGGCAAACATATAAAGCAGGGTTTATTTAAAAGTGGTAATATAGACTTCTCCTGGGAGAGAGAAGGGGGCCATAGCTGGTATCCCTGGTATCCCAAGAAGTACATGTGTTTTGCCTTTTTATATATCTTAGGCTTCCTTTGTTCTCCTGCTCCCTTCCATTTATCTCTCTCCTTCCTGTGTATGTGATTAGGCCCACGATGTTTGGTGGGATGGCCAAAAAGCACACAGATGTGGGAAAGGGCCCAGATGTGATTAACAACTCCTTAGCAACCAGTTAGAACCGGGTGATTAGGGTAGAGGAAGGGCTCTGGAGGCATTAGCATTTCAATACTTCTCCAAATGGCCTCCCTAATCCGACCTGACTCAATTTACCTATCTACACTGACTGCCTGTCTACTTCTGGCTTCACATGGACCTGAGAGACCAGGTAAACATGGGCCCAGGTGGGTTTCACTGGAAAAGATATTTCAGGTGTGGGGCTGTGAGAAGATATCTGGATTAAAGAGAGCCCAGTAGACTGTGGTTTCATAGTTCCTTGCAGTTATACTCAGCACAGAATGATACTCCAGGCTCTTGTGGGCCAGGATAACCTGTGGGCTGATTCGCATTTGGTTCCTGAAGAAGGGAGATTCAGACTAAATAAGAAATATACAATTCTCACAAACTTCTGGGAAAAAGAGTGTATCTGTGTAAGAAGCAGATGCCATGGACATGCCTGGAAATGCCAGGGACTCATTGGGTTGCTGGCCATAAGGAACAGCAGCCATTGACTTACTTAGTCATGCCTGCTTGCAATTGATGGAGGCTGTAAAAGGCACCTGCCCATAGGCCTACAATTGATAGAGAGCTCAGCCCATGCAATTGAGGGCAGCAAGGGGCACCTAACCGTAGGTCTGCAATAGATAGGGAGCTCAGCCCATGTAATCTATAAAGGGCAGTAAGGGGAACCTAACAGCAGGCCTACTGGTTACAATTGATAGGGGGTCTCAGCCCATGCACATGTGCAAAGAAAGGCCCAGTTGCAATTATACTATCTCACTGGACATAACCAATGGACATTGGCTTTTATTGGGTATAACCAATCACCAGCCTACACCACCAACTTAGCCCACACCACCAGCTTGGAAGTGCTTTTAAACTGCTTGCCCTGCCACATTTTTGGGCTTGCTCCAAGGACATCAGTGAGACCGGCCACCTTGCTGTCTGTCCCTGGATCAGCTCCACCATTCCCTGATGCCCAGCCATTGGCTGAAGAGAACCACCAGACAAGGACAATGTCTGCTTTTTGGCTAGGTCACCTGGCATCGGAAGTACTTTGGGGCTCGTGGTTGCCCTAGGATTGTATGAATTAATTGTAATGTTTAGTTGCTCTAGGTTTATATGAATTAATTGTAATGTTTACTTTCCCAAGGATCGTGTGAATTGTAGGTAGTGCTCAGTTGCCCTAGGATAGTGTAACTTACATATAGTGTTTGATTAGTGTGCATCAAATGCTAGTTGGGGTGCTCTGGCACACCTAACACCTTTTTTGCATTAATTATATTTGATGATTGTTATGATTGAATATACACTTGCATTTAAAGATAATCTGCCTCCCAGTAATTATTAATTACATATGCTGCTCATGACAATCTGCAAGTGGAGACACAAGGAACTGATCCTGATTTATGCCTTGTCTGTGTACCAGAGGCTAATGTTTCAAAATGGCAGGAGTAACTATAGGAATGAACTTTAATGGAACCAGAAACAGTTCCATTCAGCCTTGAAAAGAATCGCAGCATAAATAAATAGATAGATAGATAGATAGATAGATAGATAGATAGATAGATAGATAGATAAGAAAGAAAGAAAAGACACATGTAAAGGGGACCATGGGCTTCTCCCTGTGCTGATTCTGAGATGGGAAAGTCCCCATATGGGAGTGGAGGATGCCTGCAACTCTCCCATGGTCAAATGTGCCACCTGTAACTAACTCACCATGGACCAGAGAGCAGCACCCCAGCACCTCCTCACAGACAAAGCCAATTACTTCAAAATGCTAGGAAATGATTAGTCATGTTAATTAAAAATATTTTTTATTCCCACTCCTAAAAAGATCACACTGTCTGCCGTATGGAAAATTGAGCCTTCCTGCATTTTCGTTTGATTCCTATTCAAAGTCTAATTAGTCAAAATTCGCTGTTAAAAGTGATAATTTTTTGATAATTCAGTTGCTTTTGATCATGTTGCCTTCATTATCATGGCAGCCTTATTCTTCATACTGTCACAGGGTGGTGTTTTTACTCTTCTAAGCTAATGCAATAAGGAACTGCTATTTCTTCAAGCACTGTTGATCAAATTGAGAAAGATTGCAAAGTGCTCACAGTGGAATGGAGGAGACACTATTTCTGGGTTTGGCTTGAGTGTTGTCCATAATTAGACCAACCATTATGCCATATGATCAAAGAAACCCGTGCTCAACCCCAGCTCTGTCACGTATAAGCTGTGTGACTATGCATGGTCCACTTTCCCTATTAGGTCATTGAGATTCTCCAATTAAAATCTAGGAATAGTTATGTCTATCTCATAGGATGTCTGGTAAAAATACATACAAAACGTCAAACACCTAGCACAGTCCTGGGCCTTCCAGAGGTCATCAATACATGTTAATGAGGAAAAAGCCTATTTGAGAGAAAATGAATCTATTTCCTCCTAACTAGAGACTAAATGATAGTATTAAAAATAACCTATATATGGAACTAAAACTGTACAGTGTTCTTTTCCATATATTACTTACTCCAACTTACTGCTGACTGATGATATATGTCATCTTAGAGAAAGGAAGTGACTTGTCCAAAGTTACAAACCGGAGTGAATGGTAAAGCCAGGTCACATATTCTAATTGTTCCCACTACACTGATTTTTAAAAATATTTATTTATTTATTTATTTATTTATTTATTCTAAATAGGTATATATGACAGCAGAATGCATTTTGATTCTTAAAGAGATGTTAGTGCTCTGTGCAACACACAAGCCCTCTGTAGAGTGTTGGTTGCCTGTGGTAACAGACCACAGGCAAAAAGCACAATCCCCTTCAGTATTCACTGGTGTTTTCTCTGTTCTGTTCGGAGATCTGAAGACAAACCTCTTTATGTTAAATGAGGGCTTGGAACAAAGGCCTCATTGCAATACCCACCCACTAAAACACTAGAGTAATCTGGAAGCCAAATAATACATCATCCAATCCTGGTCCTGAGGGTCGTAGGAGGAATTTTGGAGGGCTTACTCTTATTACCTTTTAACCCCAAACTGTTCCCATCTGAGATCCGAGGGAACAAGAGAAATGAACTGAACTCCTCATCCCATGTTAATGTAATGTAGTCACACTTGATATATACCGATGTGATTATCCTATGTAAGTAGGCACACTGTCACTTAAAGACAACTTTTAAAAAATAGAATAAAGGTAAATAAAAGAGCCTGGTTTTGATGCAACACAAAAGACAGTATGTCTTAATAGCATCCATTAATAGGGATGGTCCATTCAATAATGCCAGTCAGAAGAAAAACACTTAGGAAAGCGGCAGTGCTGTGGATTAAAAAGCCTTTTTGTTAAATATAAAGGTCACCGAGGCAGTAAACTCCTTAAAGGGAAAGACAATGCATTTCATGCATGAGAAGCTTGGCCTGAAACAAGACGCGTTGACCATACAAATGATAATCCTGTCTGAGTTGAAATAGACTCAGAGACATCATTTTCAGACTTAATGGCATAAAAATAAAGCTGCCATCAGAGAGAATGGGCAAGTTCATCAGTTCCCCTGATGCCACCCACAGATGAGTGTCCTTAGGAATCTCTGAGAGTGTGGTAAAAACATCCAGATGGCATTGCCTGAGGCCATGACCTAAACCCTATGGCTTTGAATTGCGCTTCATGCAGGGGAAAGGTCCACTTTCCTGCATGCAAGGACTTCCCAAGTCACCTGGAAAACCTACTCCCTTTGCTTCCTTAACAGGTAACATTTGTTCTGGGATGAGTCCCCCTTAGGGGATGGCATGGTTGCCCTTGGGGCTATGACCTTGTTAGTGCAGTAGAGCAGAACACATTGCTAGTGCTCCTGTTCACTAAAACCCTGACTGACTTTGCTAGGCAAGCCACCAACACAATCTTTTGGAGAAATTTGCTTGTCCATTAACTGCCTCTCCCTGTTCAGTCCCTAGTGTGCCAAGTCATCAGACCCAACTGTGTGTGGCAATCATGCAGTCTGAGTAAGGCAGCAGGGCCCCAGAAGGAAACTCACCAACTGCCTAATTACTGATAAGAGTCTCAGCACATTTTTGCTCCCCTATGCTATTATAATCCTCTACCTTTGGAACATTTCTATTCAGAGCGGTATCTATCAAAGCTCAGCCAAATTTTTCATTTCCAATTGAGCCATATATTTTGGACCTACTCCCTTTCACACCCTCTCTGGGCCCCACTAGCTGCACCACTGAATTGGATTAAACACAAGCTGCTCCCAGAAATGCATGGGACTTTCCAGGCTATCACATATGGTTGTACAGGTTGCCCACTGCTTAAAAGTAGTTGGACACCGGTTCGATTTCCCAGTAAATATTTTCCAATAACAATATCAAATCATCTGATTAAATAAAGCATGCTGGATTCTGGGATGTATTTACTTTTCCAAGTTTATGAGAGTTGTTGCTGCTGAGGCACCTAAAGCTGAAATACATAAGATAGGTACATTAATTGTCAGTTCTTTGGATGTGAGGAAGAGGAACAGCCTGGTTATAACTTAGGACAAAAGGAATTTATTGGTATGGGGATAGGTAAGTCACAGAACCAGAAGCCTGATGAATCAGAAAAATAGGGCGGGAATCAAGGCAGATCCAGGGCCCAGACTACTTGATAAGAATATTGAAAGAGTTCCATTCTTACTGAACAGTGGTTTTTCTGTTCAATGATGGTAACAAATTAGCCCAACTCAGATCACGGATGTCTTCCTTCGTTAGAGTTGAGTGGAGACCCCTGCTTTTTCTATCCCACCAAGAATTCACAAAAGAGAAAAAAAGAGGAAATCTCCTAAAAAGATGAGGATGTGTTCTTACCAAGCAAAATGGAGGAATATTGGACTATCCAAAGCAGCAAGTGTCCACTTAAACCCCAGGCTCCAGCTGCCCTTCTCCAAGGAAGCATTGAGTGTCCAGTAAGCACCTGCTACAAGAGCAGTACTGAAAGAGCAGTGAGAAGTCAAAACAGGACATAATCTCTGACTTAGTAAAACAAAGCAACACATGTGCAAAGCACATGCCTCCACATCTGTCCTGATGTATAAAATTTTTTTTAAATGTGGCATAATAAATCATTTGTAAACTTTGATACTTGAAGTGTGATTCATAGTCCATTACTTGGGACATACCTCACACATTTGTGGTTAGAAAATTTTGACCTAGAGAATTTGCAGTTTTGAAAAGCCTGTTTCTGACTCTGTTCTCTGAAGGCCCTTGCCATCTCGCTGCCTGACTCCGGGAAGACTGGTGTGGCAGCTTTTAAGTGGAGGAGTGCTTTTATGCCCTTGCAGGAAAGTTGTCAGTTTAATATAATATTCTCTGGAAAAACCTATTGGCAAACCACTGTTCTTCAAGTTCAGAGTTAAAGGGTCTCTGAGGCAGAAAGCTTCTCCAAGAAAGGGCTATTGGAAGATATGTGTTTAAGAGAGGTCAGTGCAAAAGAGTGCTTCAGAAAGGGGTCAGCCTATGCCAGGGAGCAGAAGTGGAAACACACTTGACTTGTTACACAGTGGTGAATGCATAGTGGGGAGCAGGGCTGAGCTCTCCATGCATCTGGAGAAAGCAATGCTATAGCCTCTTTCTCGTGGGGTTCTAGTGAGACAGGAGGCCATGTTTATAATGCTTCTCGTGTGGGAGCCCTGCAAATGGGACTTTTAAGATGGGTTTCAACATATGCCAGCTACCTGTTGATCAGTTTAGATTCTTAAAGGATGAAAGTAGGACTGGTGACAGCCTTGTACCAGTGGTGATCACAGGACCAAAGGGGCACGGGCTGTTCTTGTTTTTGAGAAGGTTACCTGCTTGGGAGGGCCTCATGTGTGGGCACCTGGAGTAAGGCTGAGACAATGTCAAGACGGACAGGACCAGATAATGCAGTAACCTCAAACTTAAAAAAAAACTCCTTTAAAAATTCATATTTAAATCTGAGGAAATCATATTAAAGGAAATTTGTTACAATGGTGACAGAAATGCTGTGAAGCCAACAGAGAGTTTGAGACAACCCAGAATTTAGTGGTCTTCCACACCAGGATGGAAAAGAAGGCAGAAGAAGTAATCCAGATCCCAGAGATTAGGATCACTGAGCATAAGGAGAGGAAGTTGAGGTGCTGAAGGTTGGAGAAGATAATGGGGATATTATCTCAGGTAGAGAGCTGGGGCCACACTTACTTCTTACTCTACTCTCCCAGAATGGCCTAGAAAGCGATGCAGGTGTTCAGGAGGAGCAGAAAAATGGCTCAGTGGATTCCCAGGCAAGCGGGTCCAGGACAAAAACAGGTTTTGAAGTAAGTATCAATAAAGAGGAATGGTTATCTATCACTGCTAAAAGATACATCGAAGGGAAAATTGGAGAGTAATGAAGAGGACCAGAGGCAGGAAGAGGAGGAGGAAAGGAAAGGCATTGGGTAAGGAAATTGACCAAATTATGTTGTGTGCATGTGTGAATATCTAACAATGAAGCCCACCATTATATAAAATTATAATTCTCCAACTTTTGTAAATGATAAACTGAAGTACACTAGGATTTAAATGAGTTAGTCTGAACACCTAGGAATTCATGAATCCAGAAGCACTGGAGATCAAGCAGTCCAACACTGACTGTGCCTTGGGGAGAGGCAGGGAGACAGTTTTCTTAAGGTATTTATCAAAACAAGACAATTTTGGGTCTTTGGTGGGTTCTTACATCCCTGGTGAGCAGAGAGTTGGCGGCTTCTGATTGACTAAGGTTGCATTTCATTTTTTTGGTTTATATTGTGCTGAATTTGCTTAGGGTCATGCTGGGGCGTGAGCGGGATTCAACCCTTATAGATTGTGTGTGTGTGTGTGTGTGTGTGTGTGTGTGTGTGTGTGTGTGTATTTGGGTCTTTCCACCCATCCACTCCAGCTTGCATGTTCTCCCTTAGATATCTCAATGCCACTGAGACCTGCTGCTGGTAATTCTTCTGCTTTTAGCTCTGCCTCTTACTTAACTTTACATGTTTTATTAGCCAAACGCTCAGAGGTAAGTTTGCCTTACTCCGACCCTTGTGAGCTCCACGCTACCTCATCAATTCCAACAGGAAATTCCGGAAAAATGACCAATCTAGGGTAGAGACAGGAGTGGGAAGAGATAAATAGAAGCACCACAAATGAGTTTATTTTTAAAATATTTTTAAGGTAAACTTTTAAAGGCTATCTTAGGACAATTAGCTAGTTTTTCCTACTTTGTTTTATTTTGTAATTGAACTAACAATTTGTTAGATTGAATTTAACTGTCGATTCATCATACTAGGAATGTGTGGCTGTAACTACAAAGGCTGTCCTCCTTGGCTGGTGCGAAAAGAGCTGGCATGAGGAATACCAAGGTCTGCACCACTTCTCAGGAATGATGTGTCTTGCCAGCATTGTGACTTTTACATCTCTGGGTGAATTGCATATCTGAGTTCATATATCCTGTGACAACATTCTTAAAACTAAGGAAATACTGGCAGAGGACTGCCATTTTCTGTACTCTTGTAGTTTACTAAGGAAAAGGCATGAATCAAAATAATAATTTATGAATAATATGCCATAGTGAATTATATAGAAGGAATAGGAATAAAAGCTATGTGCGGGGCTCAGGAGGATTGCCTGAATATTTCATATTCACATCCCATGTGTTCCTTTGTGGATATATGTGGGCAATCTGGAATGAGCATATCATTTCATCCTAAGAACTAGTTTTCCCCTCAAGGGTAAAGGGACACATGTTTCCTTGGTTCTAGGGTTGAACTAAACAGTGTTGCTGCTCTTTTCTCCACTGGAGCACCTACACATTATGACTGAGTGACTAGACTCAAACTGGCCTGGCTCCATATTAATAAGAGCAATTTTTTTCTCAACCTTCCAAAATCACGTTTCTCAAAATTAGGCGACAAGTCTTTTCAGGAACAGCTCTGTCACAATGGCATTTATGTGCATATGTTTGTGTGTGTAATTGTGGCTATGGTTTTTTATTTATTCTCTAAAGACGGAAAATTGCTTCAGCAATATTCTCACATTTGCTACATCTAATTCCATCAAAATCAGGATATAGAATGGGCCAGAGAAGAGACACAAACTCACCCTCACTACCAGTCGGATGTTAGACCATCCTCCCAGTCACTTTCTAACACAGCAAGATGTGCAGGTGGGTTCCTTCTTGGCTGTCCTGGGGTGCTTTCCTTCAAGCCTCTCTCAACTTGGTTAATGGACTATTTTCCATTAACCAAGTTAGTTGTTTTTACTCTAGTTAAAACAAGTTGCTTTAACTCTCTTTTGCATTGTAAGCTGCAGAGGAGAAGAGCATCTCTAGATCCCTCTGTTTCCCCTAACTGAACAATGACAACAACAGCAAGAAAACAATCTGCAACTGCATTAAAGAAGCGGAAGGAAACTGGCTCTGGTAGACAATGGTGGACCAAAGCAGCTCAATATTTCATCTGGGTGTTCTGTCTGTTTCAAGAGTTTCATGAGCATCTTGTTTATAATTCCATTGAAAATAAAGTGCTCAAAAATAAAAGCTGTTTGGTCTTTTCAAGCTAACTGTCCTTTGTTTGTGGCATATTAATGGAGCAATTTTTAAATAATGACTTATTTTTTTTCCTCCCTTGTGAAAGATGCTTTCTGCAATAAAAAGCAGGGTTCTTTATTTCCTAGCTTGGCACACACATTCATTAGGACTAGTTGCATCCAAGTTGTAGACGTTTATTTGTTCAGCTGGAAATGGGACATTAACATTTTAAGAGGATGAGGCACACGCTTTTAGAGATAATATTCTCCCTGCCCTATTCAGTTGACGTTCTCTTCGAAAATGCAAAATGTGACATACATTTTTCCCCTAGGAAATGATGAGTTTCTAATAGCTTATCACAAAAGGCATTTTTTATTTCAATCCTCCCCCATTTCAAAAAACTTGAAATTTGGGTTGCAAATAGAGGGCATGTAAATATGACAGATGTCCTGAACTAAGTGTGCATCATTTTCCAACGGTGAACATCCACGTGTGTGTGGCCATCCAGCACAACAGATCAACAGGCGACAGGGATGATGAAGTTCTAGCCTCTCTCATTTCCTTCCTTCCTCCTTTATCTTTAAGTGTCTTTTCTCTTGTTGAAAGGATTTCCCTTGCCTCTCCCCTCTTTAAGAATCCCCTCTCTCAATTTCTACCATCTCTCTCCTGAATCATTTCTCTCTCCTGTTTGGCCTTCTGGATTCCCTCCATCAGCAAACACACAAACTCCATTCCGCTTAACCTTCATTTTTCCCCATCCAAACTCCTGCCTTGTTCTTCTCTTCTACAGCCAGACTGCTTCAGTTTTGTTTATGGATACTGTTTCCAATATTATTTTGGGGGGAGGGGGGACTGGGGATTGAACTCAGGGGTACTCAACCACAGAGCCACATCCACAGCTGTATTTTATTTTTGTACCACAGATTGAACTCAGGGGCCCTGGCGTATTTTGTATTTTATTTAGAGACAGGGTCTCGCTGAGTTGCTTAGTCCCTCACTATTGCTGCAGCTGGCTTTGGACTTGTGATCCTCCTGCCTCAGCCTCCTGAGCCACTAGAATTACAGCTGTGTACCACCATGCTGGGCTCTAGTTCTTTTTTCCCCATCATTTTCTATCCATTCTCTGCTGACTTCATTCCCTACTACTCCTCATAAAACTCTTCTTGCCAAAATTATCAAAGAACTTATTTGGGAAAATCATATAATCATTTTCCTTTATATTCCAACAAAACCCAATGATTTTTTCTATTGATGAGACTCATGACAAAATTAGAGATAGAAGAGTTCCCCATATACCCATTGCTTGAGTATCCTAACCCCTTGTTCTCAAGGCTAGACCACAATGTAGTTAACACACTTAAGTTCTGATCTGCTTCTATTCATATCTTTAAAAAGATAAGGAGAGGTCTGGGGTTGTGGCTCAGTGGTAGAGGGCTCGCCTGGCATGTGTGAGGCAGTGGGTTCAATTCTCAGCACCACATATAAACAAATAAAATAAAGGTCCATTGACAACTAAAAAAAAATTAAAAAAAAAAAATATATAAGGAGAAACTGGCCAGAGTGTATGCTGTAAGGATTTCCATGTAAAAGTGCTTCTCCCAGGTCAAAGCTGCCATTAGGCCAGGGTCCTATTGGAATCTCAGCGGTTATATGGAGTATGATGAGAAAAGACAATACAATCAACTTATTGTTTTACTCTAATCTTGGTGTTTTACTTATGATTCAAGTACTGAAAAAAAAAAAAAAAAAAAACGGAAACTCAAAGAAAATTACACCCTTGAATATACCTTTGATTCTTCAGTTCTTGGCCTCATCAGGGCTTCTATGAAGACAACTCTGGGAAAGAATTCTGGCCAGTTATAGGCCAGTTGCTCTATTTCTTTGCTGATATTATGGATTTAAGTGAATTTATTAATGAAACAGATGGGGACGTGGGTGTTTGAAAGCGCTTTGCAGATAGTGATGAGGAATGAACCAATTCATCAACTCTGAGCAGTGAGCCATCTGAGGACTTAATTGAGAACTGCCTTTAGAACTCAGAGCGGCTGTTTCACTGGGGTATGTTTCACTAATTATTCCCTAGGGAAGTCATTCTCTGTCACTTTTCTTTCTCGGCAGCCTGTCAGTGTTCTCTGTCAGCTCTCCACCCACTTACAGCCCAACTGCACAGTCTGACTAAGGCTTCCACGTGTCATCCAACAGCCCATCCACCTCTGTATTTCTCTCCCGCAGAGCACCAGGAATTGTGGACACTTTGACAGCTGAGCCAAATTAGCATGAACAGTAAACACCCGGGCACTGCGACTTCCCTAGACTCAACCATTTGTTCCCCTCAGAAGGAACTGACAATGAATCAACAAGGAAAACCACAGAACAATGAATGGTATCACTGTGGCTCTCGAAATGAGCATGGGGAGACCATGCTCAATTCCAGCCCTGAGTTACATGTGAAAACCTGAAAGCTGGCATTTCGCTGCAGGGAGCGTTTCTGTTTTCCTGTGGCCAATGCCCAATGGGGTCTGTTCCAGCACATGCCTAGTGCTGTAGTCTTCTGCTTTTGATGGATTGCCAGTGGCATTTCTCCTCTGTAAAGGGCTCTTGATACAACATAGCTAGCTGTGAAGTCTGTTTAACCACAGTATGAAACCCTCCGGCCTCCAAACCACCAGCAGATAGGTCAATGGACACCTAGCTTCATTAGTCAATGAAGATTTGCATGAATTTATTCACATTCCGTGGATGAGAGCTAAGTGGGGTGGGCTGTGCAAGAAGTAGTACACAGCTTCCCCAGACCTCATCAGTTCCTGTCACAGTTGTCAGAGGAAGCCCAGCACACCAAATATCACCACCCCTCTCCATCAGGGATTAGGACTAATATAGGTGGCTGTGGGCCAATTCCATACCGTCTCCTCTCCCATCTTCTATCCACAAAGATGTAGAGGGAGTTACAAACATGCCTACCCCCAATATTCTCTATCACCTGCCCTGAGTCCCCTAGGGAATAATGGACACATTGACCCTTATTCCTGTTTATAGTATAAGAACTTCCCAAATAATCAGCCATCCTCCCCTGCTTGGTCCAATACTGGAAGGCTCTGCATATCCCCTCTTCCATTTCCTCCTTCCACCACTCCCTAGATTCTAAAACCCTCCCAGCTCACTCCCTAGAATTCCCAGCTCACTAGCAGCTGTATCTCCCATGCCATCAAAATTTTCTTTAAATTTTCCTCTAATTTCCCACACTAATTGAAACAAGAGCCTCCTCTGGTGTAGATTTCCCTGGAGCCTTCTCAAATTCTATCTGTTTCTCCTGCAGTCCTCCAAATCTCTGGATTTGACTATGGAGAAAGCCTAATTCTTGGTATTCATTGATTTTCCAGACTATTCTCCGTCCACTATTTTCTTCTTCTCTTAAAACTTTGAATCTCTCCATAACAGACTTTATCAAGAATGGCCCCACCCTGTTCAAGTTATCTTCTGGCCCCCATGTGGCCTCCTTACTTTTTTCTCTTCAGAATATGACCTCTACATTACTAAATACAAAGGCCAATTCTCAGCCTCAATTCACTTGACTTGTCAACAGCTTTTAGAACAGAAAATCATTCTCTCCTAGTTTGCACTGTTTTCCCCTTTCATGTGGCTTCCAGGATAATATAATTTCTTTTCTTCCCATTGCACAGCCATTTCTCAGCCTTGACTGATTCCTCTTCCTTTTTCAGTTTAAGAGTGATCCAGAGCTCCATTCTTGCTCCTCTCAAATATTTTTGCTTCTTGGGTGTTTCCATCCATCTTGTAACCTTAAACACCACCTCTATGCCAATGTCTCCAAAATTTATATTTCCCATGTAAGCTTCTCTCTCTTGAACTCAAAATTCCTGCAACTGTCTTTCTTTATCTCCATCAAGGTTCCCAAGGTTCACCTCACGTTTAGTGCATGCATCTCTTCCTCCCTGACCCTAAACTTGCTGCCCTCCACTCTCACCTCAGCTATTCCAACATCCTTGCAGCCACCTGTGAACCTTCCTTTTCTGTCACATATTGTATCCTTGCTACTAATCAAATATGTCCAGCAGATTTCCACATCAGAGTCCCACCTCTTCTGGATCCTTCTGCTTTGAAAGCATTTCTTTCACAGGCCCCTCACTATTGAACATTACCTTCTAAGTGATTTCCCTATTTAAAACTACTTGATATCCCTTGTAAAACTTACCACGTCCTTCCTTGCTTTATATTTATCTTCATTTATTGACCGCATAAAATACATTCATATAAGTACTGTTACAGTACTAACTCACTTAAACTTTAGAACAATTCTATGAGATAGATACCATTATTATTGTTACCATTCTCCTACAGATGACAAAGGGAAGCACAGAGACATTAATAATTTGCCAAGGTCATTCTTTTGGTCTCTGCAAGAGACAGGGCTGGCATTAAAATCAGAGTCTGGTTTCAGAGCCTGAACTCAGCCATCATATCATGTTGTTTTTGCAAACTACTCATAATATTTGGGCACACCATATATCAGTTTTTACATCAAACTATTTTTATTGGTTCATAATAGTTGGACATAACATTAAAATTTATTTTGATATAATTATAAATGCACAGGTATAGTTTACTTCAGTTAAGTCCTCAAGACTTACTTTACCCTTCCTCTCCTCCCTCCCCCTATTTGATTTCCTGTACTGATTTTTCTATTTATGAACACTTTTATTAAAAAATCAGCATCTTGTGGATATATGTAATGATGAGATTCACTGGAGTATATTCACATATGTTCATTGGAAAGTTAGGTCAGATTCATTGCACTGTGTTCCCCTTATCCTGTCCATCCTTCCTCCCCCTCATGAGAAACAGAAAATCCCAGTGGTCCATTTTCAAAATACAATATTTAGCTTTAAATGTAAAATGACTTGGGATGTAAGAAAGGCAGCTGGAAGGGAGAGCAGAATGGAAAGTTACAAGCAGTTAACACTGAGTGTAAAAGTTCACAGCCCCACTTATCAGAGAAAATATTTGGCCTTTGGTTTTGGGGGATTGGCTTACTTCACTTAGCATGATATTCTCTAACTCCGTCCATAATGGCGGAAGCGGGGAGCCCAAAGGAAGAATAGAAGAACTTTGGATTGAACAGAGGGGAGGGAGAGGATGGCAGGAAGTATGGGGGGGGATGGTGGAATGAGATGGACATTATTACCCCTATGTATCAGTATGATTGCACAAATGGTGTGACTCTATATAATGTACAACCAGAGAAATGGAAAGTTATGCTACATTTGTGTAAAAAATAAAATAATTAATTAGAAACATTCACAGCCCCTTGACAAACAGGAGAGAGAAGGATCCCCCTGAACCTGACCAACAGAGATAAACTGTGTAGGGGCCACAAAGCACTTAACCCAGAGGGCATTTCCCCACCACAAGGGAACAAAGGGAAATGGGGACAACTAAAAGATGTATTTCTTTGTATAACCCAATAGGAGATAGTGAAGTCAGCCCCACCACTGAGTAGTGGTCAAGTATCTTCCTTCCTTATTAGCTGTTCACACAAAAGATTGCAAGGTTACCCAGACCTTGGACTATTTGCCCCAAAGAGTGTGAGGTCAGGGATAAAGGTCAGGCAGACTGCTCAGCATGCCTGCTTTGGTTTTGATTTGATTTGTTGTATGCCCTTCTGCAAGTGCAAGTAAATGGGGACCAGGACCCCTGATACTTTCAACACTATCAATCCCCTTCTTTGACCATTCATTTGTTTATTGCTTGTCTTCCTCTTCTAGAATGTTAGTTGTATAAGGGCAAAAGGTTTTAATGTTTTTATCACTGCTCTGTTTCAAGAACCCACAATAGTCTCTAGCAAATAGTATCAACTCAATAAATACTTCTTCCATGAGTTAGGGCAACTGTACCAGCAGAGAGCAGTGTCATTCCAGAGTGAACAAAACCTTCATCCAGGAGGTCCACGTAGCATGGGGCACTAACGAAAAGAGCTGCCATTAAGTTTTTCAATAGACTATTATTTTTAAAGCATTTCTTAAAAAATAGGGATCAGTGTGGTCAATATGTCATTCATTCAACCTAATGTTTGCTTAAGGTTTTAGCAAAAGTGTAAGTAAATTTCTATTCCTAACTAGTAGAATCAAGAGTTAAAAAACAGATAAGATGCTGGTTGGGAAGGGAAAAAGGTTGGGAATCCTTCACAGGGACAGATAGTTCTTGGGAAACTTAAAGGTGATTTCTACTTGGCCAGAAGGGCTGGATATTTTGTAGGGAGTGTGCACCTCAGTGTTCCTGGGAAGCTGATTGAGGAGCAGGGAATTAGGTAGAAAAAGTGGCCTTGATGAAGACTACCATTATTCATATTCATAGGCCATGTAATTTTTATTGGCATCAATCCTGCCTCTTTAAACATGAGGCAATTCCCTCCTACAGGGCGCCAGTGAGAGGAAGTGTATGATTTGCTTTCAGTTTAAAATGAAAGTAAAATAATTATTAACCACCCCTTCATGAGACCCTTGATATGCTAGTTGCTTTAGGCATAAACTATAATTCTTGGAATTTGGAATCAGACCACTCTACACTGTCAATAAGAAGCTGAGAGACCCCAAAACCAATTACTCACCCTCTACAAACCTTATTTTTCTTGTCTACAAAATTAAAATAATAATAGTACCTATCATGCGGATTTGAAGAGAGTGTTAGCTGATACAGTAAAGTTATTAGCAGAATACCTGGAAGTCATAGGTATTCAACAAATATGAGCAGGTAGTATCTATCACGTACCTGGCACTCAGTGAGATAGACACTATTATCCTTTTCCTATATGATAGAGAACTAAGGCTCAGAGAACTCAAGAAATTTGCTCAGGGACCCTTGGCTTCCCCATAACAGAGCTAAAATTCAAGCCTCAGTCAGCCTGATTTCATATCTACCATACAACACAGTTGTCCCTTCTAACACTGCCTAATAACAGTAATATAGCAATCATAATCCACAATGACATTGATGATGAGATCTCTTGTATTTGGAAATTACTTAATGCCAAAATTGTTCTGGAGACTTCGTGTGAACTAATTCATGTGAACTTCACAGCAACCTCATGAAGTAGCCCTACTATTACCCCTCTTTACAGGAGAAAAACAGGGGTGGGGGAGAGCGTGTGCGCGAGCATGAGTGCACGCGGGCAGTGTGTGGCCATCCACAGTCAAGACAGAACAAGCTGTAAGATGGACCTGGGAAATTGATCTCCAAAGCTCCCCTCCTGCAGCCCAAGGAAGGACACTCCCTGATGAAGAATGGTGAGTCAAATTCCAAGTTCTCCTGCTTGTAAAGTTTTGCAAAAATTAAATCTTGCTTTTCCCGTTTTTGAGTCCATTTATCATGTGGGCTTTTGACTCAGTAATTAACAGTAATAATAGTGATAGCATTTTGTCCTGTGCTGAAAAATCTGACACTGACTTAAGCGGCAAATCTAAATAATTGATATTAATTACATGAGGTTTTAGGAATAATCTGCCCAGAAAACTCTGAAATGAGAGGATTAAAAGGCAGAGATAATTCTCAGCAGCTGCTGAAAAAGCATTATGGAGAGGCCCGAGTGACACCAGCCTGTCAGCTCCCAGTCAAAGCCTGGCGCTCCCCCTGTGCTTAGTTTACATTCTATAACCAAGACTGCTGTCAAGCCGTTCCCTGCTTATGGAAAAACGTATCTATTCCACCCTCCCAAATTCTCTTTTGTGTTTCTAAACTCTGGTCCCTATGTAACCTAAACATTTCTGATTTCTTCCCCTGAAGCTGACCTTAATTGTTACAATTACAGAAATCAAGAATTCTCGGTAGAATTTATTTCATTGCATGGATGTAATAAAAGCACACAGACTGAATGCCTTTAAACAATAGAAACATATTTTCTCACTTTCTGGAGGCTTCTCCAGCCTGGGTCCAGCTTCCAGCTTCACCCCGTATTAACTGGAAACTTGGCCACACATTGTTCTCTCTGCTTGCTTTGCTCCATACATACAGGGGGATAACTTTAGGGCTACTAAATGACATCAAGGAATTCAAATGAGCTAACACGTGTAAAGCCTCAGAACAAGCCTGATAGGAGCAAACTTGTTCTGTAGTAATTAGTTTCCCCCAAGGATCCTCTCCTCACCTAGAAGGTGGTGTTTTTATTCTGTATCTTCCTATAGATTTTTGCCTGTGCCCTAATCTCTTCTCATAAAGGCACTGGGATTAGGATTTACCCTAATGACCTCAGTTTAATTTAATTACTGCTTTGTTGTTTTGTCTTGGTTTTGGCACTGAGGATGGAACTCCGAGCATTACACATGCTAGGTGAGTGCTCTACCACTGAGCTATATCCCTAGCCCCACATTTGATTACTTCTTTAAAAGCCTCAAAAGCATGTCCATGCTGAGCAGCTGGGGATCCAGACTTAAGCATAGGAATTTGGAGGGGTGGGAAGGAACACAATTCAGATCATGACACTAGTAGATTTCACCATCCTAAAGCCAATTTTGTTCTGTCACCTCTACCATAGCATCCCCTTTCCTGTTCTATGGAGGCTTTGCAGAAGGAGCATCTGGGAATATGGATAATTGCCATTTAGTCACCCTAGTTCCTCGTCCCACAGGTTAAGGCATCAGGCCACAGAGATCCCATCCATAATCTATACTGAACTTCTAGGATAGGAGAATGAGACAATTGTACATCAATAGAGTATGTACAGGCAAATCAGATTATACCTTTTATATACTGTATTTCATTTAAAACTTTCAATAACCTTATCAATGTTATCCCAGTTTTAGAAATCCAAAAATGAGCCTTCAGAGAATTTAACAGACAAATCAAGATGTCATAATTAGTAATGGCAGAATGAACAGGTTTGGATTCAGGCCCAGAAAAAAAGAAGGAAGGAAGGAAGGAAAGAAGGAAGGAAGGAAGGAGGGAGGGAGGGAGGGAGGAAAAGAAAGAGGAAAGATAGAAGAAAAGGGAGAGAGAAAGAAAAGGGTGTGGAGGGCCTAAGGGTAAGCAGGAGAGGGAGAAACTGAATGATGTTAAAAACAAATAGGACAAATGATCAGAGCAGAAAAGTTTAAATTCACATTGCCTCTAAATGAGCCATTTTATAGCACAATAAAAGACAGCAGCATGTGATACAAGCTCATGCCACCCATTTGTTTAATCATTATGTCCTCACAGCCTCCCCAGACACCCATCATGCAGGCCCCAGAGCACTTCACGAGGCCAGCTGCGAGCAGGTCTTACTTTCACCCCACCTCTGGGTGCAGGTATCTTGGGTAGAGATGGGCTCCCAGGGCCCCTGGTTCAGGTTGGAGTGTTTGCACACCAGCATTGCTTACCATCAACACTGGATAGATGAATTCTGCTTCAAGACAAAGTACTGGGAGAAGGTACCTGGCAAGGGTGAAATCGCAAACCTCAAGAATTCTTGTGGTGGACAAGTTTTGGGGGAGAGAAGAAAAAGTTCCATTTGTGAGATCATGACTCTGTTAGGCTTTGACAGACATATTTGCCAGTGGGCATGGGGATTATGAGGTCAGTCAGAGGAATTTTGACAAGTGCTTGTCTTAGACTGATTCTGGGTTTTACTGGGTATAGAAACATCCCTGGTCAGGCAGCACTGACTTAGTTGGTCCTCGAGTTTCCCGCTAAAATTAAAGGGACAAGCCCCCCATATATCCCAATGGATCCATTTTCCCCAAGAACATCTGGATGCCTCCAGATTGGCACAAGTGGTTAGGTGCAGAGATGTACTATGAGAATGGGAGACAGGTCACAGGATACTTTCAGCAATTGCCAGGAGCAAAGGTTAGTTGACTTTGGCTAATGTTTAGTTGCACTTATATTAAAGGTCATATTTAAAGGTCCCAGAAGAGTTATAAATTAAAAAGATGTACCAAAGATTGCATTGTAACAGGACACAGATGTGGGTCCTGGAGGCAGTCTATAAATTCAAGCACACATTCCAGAGAACAGCACCTGTCCTATCCCCACCCACTGTAGGAGTTGGGGGGGGACCAGAAAGGCAAGAACTCTATCCTTCTTGAGGACAAACTTCCAACCAAGACCTTGGTTGCTCTGGCTCTATTTGTTATATCATTTTTAACTGAGAAGAGGATGAGAGAGAACAGCTTTTTGAAGTCATAAGATCTGGGAACACAAGGTGGGACAAGTTTTGGCTTGCCCTAAATTTAATGCCATTTTTATATATGGACATAAAGATATACATTTTTGGAATTTCCCCCAAATAATTACTTGGTAACTCTGACTTTTGGATGTTGGCCGATCTATTATAATACTGCTATGAATTTTATTTCATATCACACCTGGGAGGGAGAAAAAGAGGGACTGAGAAGCCAGAGTGCTCAGATATTACATGTAATAACAGAGTAATAAAAATCAGTGTGAAATTTAATGCAGAAGAGCTGTGGGCACCCGACCATTCAAGTTAGGAGATAAGGCAGATGGAAAGTAGTATTAAGTTTCCAGAACGTACTATGGTATATTTTCTCTTACTTTACTGAAAATTAACAATCGTGCTTCTGTTTGCCAATCTATCTGTGAGTTAAACATGTTCTTTGCCACGTTGTGGAAACTAGTTCCCATTTGGAATAAATAACCATCATCACAATAAAGTAAAAATAACACTTACTGAACTTGCATTGGGCCAGGCAGTTATATTTCAATAAGTTTTCATAACAATTCTGAATTTTTTCATTATTCCCATTGCATAGATGAGGGTTCCCAGAGGTTCAGATCCTAGTCCATGTCACACACTATTCATGGCTTTTTGACTCCAAAAGTTGTGACATCTTCCAACCTCATTTCAAGGTCTATCCTTCATATGCAGAACAGTGTGTGGGATCTTTTACTCACCAATGTAGTGAGTCCTATGTAGAAGGATCATAGTTTCCTTTTACAACCCTAGAGTAAAAGTAGGAATACTCTTTTTTTTTTTTTAAATTTTTTTAAATTTTTTTTAAATTTTTTTAAATTTTTTAAAATATTTTTTAGTTGTAGATGGACATACAATATCTTTATTTATTTTTATGTGGTGCTGAGGATCGAACCCAGTGCCCCACACATGCGAGGCAAGTGCTCTACCACTGAGCCACAATCCCAGCCCCGTAGGAATACTCTTATATCACCTTGAGTGGTTTCTCCTTGGTTAAAAGGAAATGATTCACTTCAAGAGAGAGATTCCTACTCATTTGAGTTACAAAGTTCTGAGAAAATGAATCCTTTGAAAAATTCATAAAATTTTTTGAAGTGTTTTTTAAGAGTGGTGCATTATGATTATATGTAATAATGGGATTCATTGTGACATAGTTATTCATGCTCGTAACACAATTTGATCAATTTCATTCCCCAGTACCTCCTGTTTCCCTCTCCTCCTCCCACCACCAATCTCCTTCCTCAGCTCTACTGGTATTACTTCTATTTTCTTGAGATCTCCTTTTAAATTTTTTTCTGTCCATGAGAGAAAATATATGACCCTTGATTTCCTGAGTCTGGCTTATTTTGCTCAACATGATATTCTTTAATTCCCTCCATTTTCCTGCAAATGACATAATTTTGTTCTTATGTATGGCTGAATGAAATTTTATTGTGAAAAATTCAACTCAAAGTGGATTTAAAGACCTAGGCATTAGAACAGGGACCCTCCACCTACTAGAAGAAAAAGTAGGCCTTCATGTTGGCTTAGAAACTAAACTTCTCAACAAGACTTCTAAAACACAAGAAGTAAAAGCAAGAATCAATAGATGGGATTGTATCAAACTAAAAAGCTTCTTAGCAGAGCAAACAATCAAGAACACCAAGAAAGAGCCTACAGAATGGGAGAAAATTTTTACCTCATGTACGTCAGATAGAATATTAATCTCTAGGGTATACAAAGAACTCAAAAAACACCAAGAAATCCAAGAACTCAATTAATAAAGGGGCAAGGGAACTGAATAGACACTTCACAGAAGAAGAAATACAATTGGTCAAAAATATATTTAAAAATGTTCAACATTTACATTTCTCTAATTTCATCTCACTCCAGTCAGAGTGGCAATTATCGAGAATACAAGCAACAATAAATGTTGGTGAAGATGTGGGAAAAAAGGTACACTCATACCTTGGTGCAAATTGGTGTAGCCAGTCTGGAAAGCAGTATAGAGATTCTTCAGAAAACTTAGAATGGAACCACTATTTGATGCAGTTATCCCACTCTTCGGCATATACCCAAAGGACTTAAAATCAGCATATTGTAGTGATGCAGCCATATCAATGTTTATAGCAGCTCAATTCACAATAGCCAAGCTGTAGAACCAACCTAGGTGCCCTTCAACAAATGAATGTATAAAGAAAATGTGGTATATATACACAATGGAATATTACTGAGCCTTCAAGAAGAATGAAATTATGGTATTTGCCAGCAAATGGATGGAACTGGAGACTATCATGCTAAGTGAAATAAGCCAATCCCAAAAAACTAAAGGCTGAATATTCTCTCTGATATATAGATGCTAACACACAATAAAGGTGGAGGAAGGAAGAATAGAAATTCATTGGATTAGGCAAAGGGGAATAAATGGAAGGAAGGAGGATGGGGTGAGAATAAGAAAGACAGAATGAATTGGACATAACTTTCCTATATTCGTATATGAACACATGACCAGTATAACTCCACATCATGCACAACCACAAGAATGAAAAGTTAGACTCCATATACATATATGTTAAAAATACATTCTACAGCCTTGGATAACTAAAAAAAAAAACAGTTAAAAAAGGAAAAAAATTCATTATGTATGTATGCCACATTTTCCGAATTAACCAGGAAAATTCATGAATTTGATTATCAGTTTAGAATAGTGACTCAAGCAAAATACTGGAGCTATATTGCCTAGATTTAGAGCCCCATTTTACCATTTCCTGCTTAAGGGATCTAGAGCAAGTTCTTTAATTTCTCTGCAACTCTTTTTGTCATTTCTTTCTTGCTTTTAATACCACCTACCTGGGCAAGGTCGTCATGATGATTATATGAGATAATGCCATGTTAAGATAGTCTGTGGTGCCCAGCAGGCCCTCAAAACTTATGGGTATTACTATTATTGTTATTGTCACTTATCTTCTACTCTAACTCTCCAAGCCACTAATATTGTGCCAGGAAAAGGAAGTCAGGTTGGCTAACTAGAGGCTTACCTACGCTGACACGTGGCTCCAGGATATAGGTAGCTCTTGGTAGATTTGGTTTAACCTTTGGACCTAGGTGATAGAGTTTTGCCATTAGCCATTTCCTGTATTTCTAAAACACTGTATGGTAAAAATTAAGAAACAAGTCACATTTATACTCAATTGAGTTTTGACAAGGGTGTCAATGATAACTCAGTGGGAGAAAAATCATCTTTTCAACAAATGATGTTGACAATTGCATGTATCTCTTTAAAAGAATAAGGCCGAATTTACATCTGATACTGTAGACAGACAAAAATAAGCTCTGATGGACCATAGACATAAGCATAAGCGCTAAACCTATAAAACACTTAGAAGAGAATATATGAATAAACTTTAGTACCTAGAGCTAGGCAAAGCCTTCTTAGATATGTCAACAAAAGGATAAGCAAAAAAGAAAAAGAACAAAAGGTAAATTGGACACATTATGATTTAAAAAAAAAACTTTCATTCTTGAAAGGACACCATAAAAAGAATAAAAAGACACCCACAAAACAGAAGAAAATATTTCAAACAATATCTGCAATTCAGAATATATAAAAATGCTTATAGGAGTGAAAATACAAATATATAATTGTTTAAAAATGGGCAAAGGCTATGAGTCTTATTTTCCAGAGAAGATATACAAATGGCAATAAACACAAGAAAACATGCTGACATTGATCCACTAGGGAAGTGCAAATAAAAAGCACAACGTAACACTTCATGCCCATTAAGGATGGCTATAATTTTTAAAAAAGACAGATAATAAAGATAATAAAAACTGCTGGTGAAGGTGTGGAGAAATCAGAACTTTTATACAGTGCTGATGGGAAAATAAAATAGTGTGTTTTATTTGGTAACAGTCCACCAGTTTCTCAAAGTTTGAACATAATGATATCATACCCTGACAGTTCTACTCCTAAGTATACACCCAAGCAAAACAAAAGCATACGTACACACCCAAATTTGCACACTAATTTCTATAGCAGCATTATTCACAATAGTCATAAATGGAAATATTCAAATATTATTCAGCTGCTGAATGAATAAACGTTGTATAGCAATACGATGCATGCTACTTGGCCAGAGAAGGATTGGAATATTGATGTGTGATATGACATGCATGAACTCAGATGTTATGCTGAGTGAAAAATAAGATAGGTACAAAATACCACATGTCATATAATTCTATTTCTATGAAAGACACAGAATAGGAAAATTTAAAGAGACAAAATTATTGGATTAGTGGTAACCTGAGGCTGAGAGACTTGGAAGAAAGTGACTGCTAATTCGCATGGGGTTTGTCTGGGGAGTGATAAAAACGTTCTCAAATTGATTATGGTGATGATTCTGAGAATACTACAAACTACCAAACTGTAAAACAAACCAAGAAAAAAAATTGGAAACTGTGGCTTTAAAAAATAGCAAAACATATTGTGTGCATGTATTAATATGTAACAACCAATCCCATCTTTATGTAAAACTATAATGCACCAATAAAAATGTGGAAAAAATAGCAGAACACATAGCACAGATCAAGTTACCTCATTATGAAGGACAGTCAAAAGATAATACTGGGATATTGGTGTGATAATGGTAAAGGTGAAGAAAAAAACTGATCTCAGAATTAATAACCTGGGAAATAGAGGCAATTTGGGTCATATTTCAAATTAGAAATGCATATAGTCCTTAATCATTATTGAAAAATAAAACCTGCTTGTGTTCTTCTCTTCTTTTTTTCTTTTTTTTAGTATTGGAGATTGAACTCAGGGGCACTTGACCCCTGAGCCACATCCCCAGCCCTATTTTGTGTTTTATGTAGAGACAGGGTCTCACTGAGTTGCTTAGCGCCTTGCCATTGCTGAGGCTGGCTTTGAACTCGCGATTCTCCTGTCTCAGCCTCCCTAAGTGCTGGGATTACAGGCTTGAGACACCGCGCCCAGCTGTATTCTTCTCTTCTGAATGGTCTTATATGGTGATAGACATCATGGATAAACACATACTATATGGCTCAACTAATTAACAACTAGGATCACACACAGTCTAATCATATTAGAAAAAAAAACTACATGCAAAGTAATTGAGTTTTGTCATCATAAAATCCTGGAATAATTCTCTTCTCTGACATCAGTTCCAGACCTAAAAGATAGTCAAATCCTGGAATTCTTCATCAGTAACATTGCCTACATCTGCCTATTCTTACTGCCATCAGGATCTTCTTACCTTATGCCTACACTGTTGCCATAGCCACCTAAATATTCCTACTTTATATAATTTACTTCTTTCCAGTGCACTCAATATGCTGCTGTCAAATGATCTTAAAAGATGGTTGTCATCATTACCTCCACTATCCAGAAATATTCAGACTTCCTTGTGTCTAGGAAAAGAAAAGCTCAAGATCCTAATTTTGGTACTCTGCAATATCCTTTATTATCCCAAGCTACTTATCCAAAATTGTCTTTTAATTCTACTTACTAAGTCTCCATGATTCCTTTAATATACTATTATCTTAGAAATGGCTGAAATACTCAGTTTGTGCCATGGGTGGGCATATGATATGAGAGAGGGACCAGCCATCCCATATCCCTGGTGAAGTCTAGAAAAGATGCTCAGATATTGGGCATGCTACTTGGTCCACTGAAGTAGAAGTTATCCAAGAAGAAACTTGCCCTACAATGACTATAGCTTGTGCTGTCCAGATGCCTATGGGACCAGACAACTTCCACCAGACAGTGTGGATGAATTTGGAAGATATGAAGATCTTGGACATAATTTTTCAAGGATATCTTTGAACTATAGATGGCCAGGAAGATCCAGGAGCAAATGGTCAAGTGCCTGCTGGGTAATCCTCCTGTCGTACTACTGCCTGTTCTAGGAACAAAGTGGACAGATTGCAGATGATGGCACTTTCGGAGCCACACCACAGCTTCAGGCTCAGACACCTTCTCCGGGGAGAAAAAATGGCTCAGTGTTTCTCAGGGCCACTCTTAACTTATCACGATTGTTCCTTCCTATTACAATTTTCATTCTAATCTGCAGTCAACTGTGTGGCCTTTAACATCTATCTTAAGCTTTCTGAGCCTTGGCTTTATTATTTTAAAAACAAAGATATTGGGAAATATTAATAATGAGACTCCTAATTCTAAAATTTATGGTTGACATCTAAGAAGTGTACAGCGCCTTCAGGAGTTCATAAGGGCCTTTCCCCAGAACCTCAAACCATCTTTACCACCGGTTAACAGGTAGCAGAGGTATCATTGGCTCCATTTGACAGATGACATTATAGAGAAGCAAAGACCATATGCCAGTTGGTAGCAAAAATCCAATTGGAATCTGGATCTTCTAGAACACGGGTTACAGACTGCTGCCTAAAGGCCAACTCTGCTTCTTGGCCTATTTCTAAAAATTTTTTTCTTAGCAGACAGACATACTCCTTGTTTTATGTATTGTACGTGGTGGCTTCCAACCACATAGTGCAATGGCAAAATTGAGTAATTTTAACAATGATCATATGGCACCCAAAGCAAAAACAAGACAAAACAAAACAAAAAACCCAAAAAAACTGTTTTCTCCCTTTACAGAAAAAAAAAATGTTAGTCCTACTCTGAAATTTAGGTTTAAGATTTTTCTATCACAATATCTAGTTCTTAGCTCTGCGAGATAACTCTATTTTTTCTCACTATCATTATAATCAGATTTGTACCTCTCTTCTGAAGCCCCTACCGCCCAAGTCCTAATTGGGTTGGAAGAATCACTTGCAGAATGGGGTACAAGAATTAAATACACCTGATTCAGACATCAGCGCATACATTACACGTTTCTATTTTAAATACATGAGTGGAAAAATCAAAAAGGCAAAAAAAAAAAGAAAGCTTTTAATCACTCAGACACCTGCGTAAGAAAAAAGCCATGCTACAGCATACATATACTGATTTCATTATTATTATTCAGTTGTTGAGCGCTAGCAGCAGTAAAACACATAAAGCCACAATCAGTTGCAGCCTAAAGCTCTTCAACTGAAGCAAAGTACCCGGCTTAGAAACAGAAGCAAGAGCTAGAAAAATCGCTGGAATCTCTGAGGTGTGATTGAGCTTTCAAACGTAAGCATTGAATAAGGATGTTCACTCGGTGTCACAAACCCCGCCATCTCAGAGATATTCAGCAACTGAGTAGCATGTGGTTTTCTGATTCGGTGCACACATATGTGTGTGATATTTCAATTGTTACAACTCCATTGCTTTTGTAACTGTTTTTAATTACTCCTGAGACCATGTCTCAGTACCAGCTGAGCATCTGGGTACTTTGCATTTTAAAAATCCTACTTTTCAAGTTATCCATGGGCTGAAAAACATTTTTTTTTAAAGTATAAGCATGGTATTTTGAAAGCCTTCACATCAACAACAGGAGGGAACAGGGTTTTTTCTATTGGTCACTACCTTGAGAGTGCTGCCCTGGAAAACTTCTCACTCAGGGGTGAGTTTTTGGTTGCTGGAGGCTGTCCAGTCATTCATTTGCCAAATATTTCTTGAAGAAACACTGAAGTTAGCCCTGGATAAGGATAAGAAAATGAATGAAAGGGGATCTTGCTGTGCATAATAAGATTGTCATTGAATTATTCAATCACTTTGCAACTGTTTATTTAGTATCTAGTACATGCTGAGCAATATGATAGACATTGAAACTAGAATGGATAATAGGGGTACATTTTTTCCTGCTCTTATTGCACTTACACATTTTTAGAATGTATGTAAAAATTGACAAGGCATATAACTAACCAACCAAGGATTCACATAGGACATATATAGAATTCCTATAAATAATAATAATAATAATAATAGAAAAACTCTGATAGAAAAATTCACAAAATATGGAAACAGATAATTTACAAAAGAGGATATTCAACTAACCAATTAAATTAGAAATAAATGTTCAACTTTGTCAGTCATTAGAAAGCTGCAAATTAAAACTACAATATGACACCACTAAACACCATTTTAGAATTACTGAAATTAAAGAATCCAGAAAAGATTAAGTGTTGGCAAGCATATAGTACAACTCAAACTCCTTTTTACTGCTGAAAAAAGTGTCAATTGCTAAAACCACCTTGGAAAACAATTTTATATTATCAATTGAGGTATAATATGTCCCATGACCTCATATTTCCTATCCCAGAAAATATGTAGCTACATTCAACACACTAGAATGCTCTATAACAGCACTGCTTATAATAGCTATGAATTGGAAACTATCCAAATACCCTTCCATGATAGAATGGGATAAACAGCTTGCGAAACATTCCAATTATCCCTTTGGAATATTACTTAGCCAAGAGTTAATGGTCTGCGATGCTATGTAATGATCTTGGTGAATCTCACAAACATAACATTGAATCAGAAGGATAACAGACAGAAAAGAATAATGACCATGTGATTTGATTCATTTAAAACGTGAGACCAAAATTGAGGTGTGGCATTGGAAATTAGGATAGTGGTGATTCCTGGAGTGGTCAAAAAGAGACTGTCACTAGATGGAGACCTAAAGGGCCTCCTGGGACTGCAAGAGCTGTCTTTGTGTGCAGATTACCTGGGTGTATTTACTTTTAATAAAGCCTGCTGAGCAATTCACATATGATTTGTTTCATTAGAAGTATATGTAAGACATTCCACAATAAAGCGTTAAAGTAAAAATCTCAAAGTAAGTTCTTAGGAGGGGCCTGTCCCTTTGCTACAGAAAAGCGTCTACTGTGGTGACATTGGCTCTCAGCTCTAAAGAATGAGGAAGGTGTCAACTCACAGAGAGGCGACAATGCACATAATGAGAAAAATGATCTTTGCAGAAGAGTGGACATAGGAAACTGTGGAGCAACTCATGGAACATGAGACATGCGGAAGAAAGAGAAATGGCCAGAAAGGGAAGCTCGAGCCAGAACGTGGGGCACCTTTAATAGAAGCAAATTGGCTTTTGGGAAATAGGCAGTGAGGAGCCATCAAAGGGTTCTGAGCAAGCAGAAGTGATCAGGGCTGTGTTCAGGGAAGACTAACTTGGCAGGTGTGCTACAGAATAAATTGGAAAGTGAAGAAACTGGGGGAAAGGAGACCAATTTGGATATAATTGCAATTGTCTAGGTGGTATGTAATTAGGCCTAAATTAGGGCTACAGTGTGTGTGGAAAAGAGGAGACGTACGCAAGAGGTATTAGAGGAGACAAACCAACTGATTGGACTTTTTTTTTTTTTTTTTGTCAAGGGAGAGAGGGAAGAGTCCAAAAAGGCCAATCTGGGTGATTTGGAAAATAAATCATGCCATTACTGAAATAGGTGAATTAGGATCTCTTTCTCCAGGGTAAGGGCTGAGTATTTGTGGGCTGGTTTTTGTTTTGGGTTTGTTTTATCTCACACCAGAGTTGTCCCCTGTATACCAGCTCAGTGCAGCTCAATGTGGGACCTTGGGTCCCCATGAAGAATGTCATGACATTTTGCCAGTCATTTATATGTTTATAAATTCTGACTTTTTTATAGAGTGGAAGCTGCCCAGCTAAAATGTGCATTTTCATTCTTGCAGATAAGTGGGTTGATAGAAGAAGTATAGAATACAACTTTGAGTCCATGCTCTTAAATGGAAGTAGAAAGTGATTTCTTTTTCTTCCCTTTTCCTCATCCTGCTGGTTGAATGCAGATGCGATGGCAGTAGCTAGAGCAGCCCTCCAGGACTATGAGTAGAAGTCACAGGATGCAAGAGTCTCAGACCAACAAAACTGAGGCAATCTGAATTCCTAGCAATTGTAGAACAGTTCACTAAGTCAGATAATCTCTTTAGATCCTTAGGCTGCAGAAAAAAAAAATTCTTGCTTCTGTCACTATTTGAGTCTCTATTCCTATACCTAAATCAATCTTAAATAATTTGAATTCCAAGCTTGCGGTTTTGACTTCTGAGATATTGTTCCTGGGGTTAAACTATGATTAGCTGAGCAATTATTAGACACTTGACATTCTATAGGGTGCCAATGATAAAACAATCAGTTAACATTAAGGATCTTCCCCAAATTACCATGGCTATTTCTCAAAATGTGTGGTGATGTCTTCAACCATTGCTAACACAGGGCAAAACCTGCCAACCTTGGGACACTTTCAAAATGCCAACCCAGTTTATATAAGCATCCCAAGAACATGCTGAACTAGGTCCTATTTTTATTCCCATTTTACAAATAAAGGAACTGAGCCACCAAGGAGTTAACAAAGCTTTCCTCCAGGTCATTTCATTAATGGTGCTTTTCTATCTTCAAAGTCCACACCAGGCCGTACAAATAGTCGCATTGAAAGAGTTTGGAGATAAATCAACCTGAATTTCTCTCTACCCCTGGCAAACTGGGGTTTGACCCTAATCATAGAAAAGACCAAAAATTCCTGCTTCATGGAATATAATCCCCGGCTTTGACTTGTTGTGATGAAAACTGATGGTTCCCAAATCTCTGTCTCATTTGAGACCCAGGAGCAGGCTCTGTCCTTTGTCTGACCATTGAGAACGAGCTGAGTGAGAAAGGCAGGAAAAGCATGGAGGCAAAGAAGGTGAGTGAGGCATCCTCACCCAGCCAGGCACTTCCTCCCGGCTTTGGTAAACCAATTCAGAAAGCAACATGGAGAGCACAGCTTTTAGGTATTTACGGGGACATTGGGTGATGCTGCATAAGTGTACAGTCCATGGAAGAGATGGAGTAATTTACATGAAAAGATGCTAGAGTGTTTGTTCATAAAAACGTAACATTAATAGCTATAATAATAATTGTTGACATAATTGGTCTCACGATGTGTTCATTCATCCTGTGCACTGGACACAGGGAAAGGAAGAAGTCAGGCAAGGTGTGTGTGCACCTGCAGTCCCCACTACGATGGAGGTAGAGGCAGAAGGATCACTTCAGCCCAGGCGTTTGAGGCCATCCTGGACAGAGACCCCATATCTCAGGAAAAAAAGAAAGCTAGAAAAATAAAAGAAGTAAAACAGTTGCTATTTTCATTCATGAGTATAGGTCAAGGAGCATGCAGTGACTAGGGTGAAAGAGAATTCTGATTTTGTGACCGAGGAAGGACAAAGTGCTGATGCCTTCAACCTTAATACCTAACCGCAGACTGGGGGCCAGAAAGCTGATGAACTCAGAGCAGATCAGGACAGGTGCCAGTCTGTAAAGGCAGTGATGACTTCTATTGCAGAAGATGCACAGGGAAGGAACAGCTGAGAAAAATGTGTCCCGAGGGATCAAAAAGGGTAAGCAAAACAGGTAGCAGTAAATATATACCTTCATGTCTCTGTGAAAGCTCCTAAATGAGGCTAAAGCATCCTCAGTAATCTCCTAGCCTGCAAGAGCTTAGGGATAACCTAAACTCACCTCCTTGTTTCTCATCAGAATAAAATACAAAGATAACAGGTCTCTTTTGATATCATTTGAAGCAGTTGGTTCAACTACACAGAAATAACAAATGATTTCCAGATTAATGTATAAATTGTCTGTCTGTATTTTTTCCCTTATACAATAATGAATCAGATTTGGGCTTCCTGCCCACTGACCAAAAACATCACCCCAAGTACCTATTGTATCCATGGAAAATCCAATTCAAATTACAGCATATTTTCCTTAAACATAATTAGCCATAATATCTTATGTCTGTACCTAGAAAATATCTGTCACCTAATCTGAGAAAAAATATGCAAATCAATAGATAGGATGTATAATTGCAGGAGCTTTATTTTATATGCCCTTTCGAGATCCTTGAAAAATGACCACAGAAGATGGTACAGAGACAAATCTTGCAAGTGTGAATACAGACAGCATATTAAAAGCTCCCATCCTATCATGCAGCAATTACAACTTCATCTGCCAAAGAACATCGCCTATACACACAAATTACGTGACACACATCACCTAGGCAAATCACCTCCCACACAATTTAGAAAACGGGGTAGGGTAGAGTGTCATGAGAGCTGGAATATGAGCAGCATTCAATTATTATAAAAATAATGCTGTCTTCTATTTATAAAGTGCCTTGTCTCTGCTGAGCTCATGATACAGCCCTATCTTATTGTGAATTCTATTAATACATTAGGTTCAAAGTCATCTTTCATGCACAGACCATTATGACTGTTCATTTTCACACAGTGCCTATAGGGGGTCATCTAAAATTAATCTTGTTTCAGAAGCAGAGACTCTGGGTATGAAACGCTGGGGTCACACAATGCCACTAGTCACTGGGGGAACAAAGACTAGACACGAGTCTGGCATTATACACAATCCAACAATTCCGCCTTTCTAAGCCTAGGATGAGTGATCTGATGGCCTCCACTGCTCTGACTCCAGGACGCTAACAATTGTACTTGTGAACAGAAAACCTATCCCACCCCACTATTCAGCTCAGGTGAAGGACCAGCAAGATAGAGAGGCACAAAGGCATGCTGGGGAGTAAGGGAGTCTTAGTATACTAACTGGGCATGCTTCTGAGTTCTTAGTCTGCTCCTTAAAGTAAGTACAGAAATGTCCACTTCACAAGGACATCAAGGTGACTAGAGACGAGTGACCTTCAGATGTGTAGAGCTTACTGTTACAGAGAAAGAAAGAGAGAAACTTTGGAAAATAATGAGAAATACTTGAACTCAGTTCTTGCAGTTCAGAAAAGGGATAGATATAACCATGGGGATAAAATCTGAGGTCTTCTATCAATTCAAGTTTTTAAGGGCAATTCTTCAAATTTACAATCTACTTTTCATTGTTTGTTAGTTCTCTCCATCAGAAAGCACATTTCTAATTTAAAAAGAAAATAGCCCAGTCCACCAGTAAGTTGGAATTTGATGTCATGTGTGACTCCTCCACCCTACCTTTTTTTTAAGTAACGGGGATTGAACTCAGGGGCACTCAACCACTAAGCCATATCTCCAGCCCTATTTTGTATTTTATTTAGAGACAGGGTCTCACTGAGTTTCTCAGCACCTCGCTTTTGCTGAGGCTGGCTTCAAACTCACAATCCTCCTGCCTCAGCCTCCTGAGCTGCTGAGATTACAGGTGTGCACCACCACACCCATCTTTTTTTCTTTTTCTTTTCTTTTTTTTAAGTCTCATCTGAAGTCTGGCTGCAAATGGACTGTCTGCTTAGTATCATTCCATCATTACTCCCCAAACTGCGACAGCTCCCTCAGGTAGCTGAGTCAATGTGCCCCATTCCTACTTGATGAAATGCCTTTTTTCTCTGTATTTACCAAAACAGCTCCAAAACTAGTCCTTCCACTTAGCACCGCTTGTGACGTAGGACTGAAAGCCAATTTGCAGAAAATAAAATTTCCTTCCTGGTTTTTGTTATGGAAATCAAAAAAAAAGAAAAGATTAAGGAGAGGATGGTCCTAAGGAGATGAACAAGAAGAGAGATTTAGAGCAGGTGAGGATCAAACTCAAAGAGCAAAGAGGGAAGAGACTTTTCCAGTGGCTGAGCTAGAAGCTGTGACGTGAGCAAATGGCAAGGTACCTGTCTCAGATGAGTGGCTATGTCAGCTGCCTGAGGAGCCTAGATGAACTCTACCACCTTCTGCAAAGCATTCTCAGGAACCCGGAGTCTCCCCTGCTGGCCTGAACCACAAGCACATCAGCACAAACCAGTGCCACTTGAAGACCAGAAGCACAAGGCCGGGGTAAGGAGAGGAAGCCCCTTTGAAATTCCTTCGCAACCTTGAACAAAAGTTGAAAGGCAGATTCAATCTGATATCAGAAGACTATTCCATCACTTAGTACTCAACTGATTTTCAAGGTAAAATTTCATTTCTTTTAAAATTCTGTCTCCTGTGCATCCTCCATTATAAATATTAGCTTAATAAGTGAACAAAAACTCATTAGGTACAGGGATGTCACTGACTTCCTCAGGGGCCTAAGTCAGAACATGCTGTATAAATGTTCATAATGTCTGCATATGCAAATATGATTAATATAATTGACTCAAGCAGGAGGGCCCAGGGAAGGTCACTCCTGGCCACTTGGGAGTAAGTCCATCTTTGGATAAAGGTTACTTGAAATATGGCTTAAGACAAAACCCTTGGTTGGTTCCTTTCTCTGCATTTCACTCATTTAACAACTCAGTCTCTTTTTGAATCAGGCCTCGTAATTCCTCTCTTCTCCTTCAGCAATGAACACTGTCAGAACAGTGGCTGGGAGATGAGAGGAGTGAGGACCTTAAACTAACCTTTGGTGATTTTCAAGCCATGAACCATAAACTACCAAATATGCCCTCTGTCCTCCTCTGTATTCACAGCAATTGTTGAGTAATGTTTCGAAAGGGCGTGAGATCTGCGAGTGCTTCAAGCATAAACTGCAATGATGTCAAGTATTAATAGTGCACTTGTTAAAGTCATTTATATTTCCCCTCTCATTTTTTATTCTTTTTTTCCTTTCTGTTATTATGCACATGAGTCTTTTTTTAAGGCCAGACATTATATTATAAAAAATGAGATGCAACAGAAAAGAGTCTTTTATGCAAATGCTAAGGGACGCACAAGAGTAAATGAAAACAATTTATAATATGTACAGTTCTAAATCAGCTGGTGTTTAATAAAAAACAAAGTTTAGACAAATGTTCCCTATAAATCACTTTTGAGTTTATTTAGCATTCTTTTCCTTCACAACACAAGAACTCTTAGTTAAGCAAAGGCAATGACTTGGTAAACCGTTGACAATGACTCCCCCGGGTGCTCTATGTGTCCTCTCTGCTGACATTTTTTTCCTGGTTTTATATTGTTTCAGCCAACCTGGACAAGATTTTATGCATGTAAATGTGTGTGTGCAGAGAAAGTGAACTTTTCCTGTAAAATAAATCTCTATCTATATTCCCATAGGATAACTCTAGGTATCAGCTTAGCTACCCAGTGGCAAAGATCCAAGACTTCAGAGGCTCTTAAATCATTTATTTTTTTTCACACTCATGTCTTGTCCATCAACAAGTATAATGAGCACTCCTTTAAAACAGATCCCCAGTGCAACCATTTCTTGTTACTACCACTCCTTCGTCCCTGGTCTATGTGATTGGCAACTCACTGCCAGCCTATTGCAAAACGATCTCCTTCATTTTACTGTTGTTCCTCTACTATCTACACCACATAAGACACACTGAGTCTTATGTATAAAGTGTGTGTCAGAGAGGACTTTTCTCCCTGTCTCACAATATGCACATAACTCTCCTTATTAAGGCCAGACATTATAGTATCAAAAATAAGATGGAACAGAAAGGAGTCTAAAATGTAGACACAGGAAAAGAATGTCCCTCCCACCTAACATCAAGATAAGTCAGATAACTTAAAAACTCACAACTCTGTCAGAAAAAAATTGTATTGCTAAAGTCATAGAATAACCTAATGAACTGAGATCCCTTAAGAACATCATTCCATTCCTCAACCCAAGATGAGATGCACAGCAGCAGATGAAGGTGGGCCTGTCCTGAGAGCTGGAAGAAAAAATGAATTAAAATGTAATTGAACTGCTTAGGGCCAAGTGTGGGCTAGTGTGTCAACATGGCACCCTGGAAACTACAGACAAGGGCAAACTTGCATCCACTCCAGAGCTTTTCCAGTGCATCCTTACTGGGTACATTAAGATTGGAGGAAGGGTAGGAAACTGGAGAGAATAACCCAAAATAACACTGACTCAGAGGAAGGGATAAGCTACCACTGATGGAAAGATATAAAGCCCCATGTTCCTGCTCAGATCTTTCTGTTATATAGAACAAAAAGCACTGAGCCAGCAAGGGAAGAGAGGTAACACTGTCATCCCCACAGCACGTTCTCTTTACTTTTACTTGGGAAATTATGCAGGGCAAAAGTATCCACCTCTGTAGAAAGGGCACTGAAGAGTTCTGAGCCCAGGTTCCTCTATCCATGCCAACGCAGGTTCACTACCATTGTGGGGGGCCCGCAGGGAACTCTGTCGCACACAAGATCTACCACACAAGCAACAGAGTTTGCCAACTGGCTTAAATAAAATTGGAGACAAAGTTGGGAAATTATATAGTCAAAGTTCAGGCACATAGACACTACCTGAGGAGGGACTCTATCAGCACAGACCATTAACAGTATTAGCCTAGCAAGTCAACATAATGAGCAAAAACAATTGGAGGAGATTGAAGAGAATGTACCCTTTGTATGGTACAGGCATACGTTTGGTTGAAAGCCGATAGTGTACGATAAGAAATGAGAAAAAAATATCTTCTTCTTGTAGTCCAGCTTTTGCTTTAAGGAAAAGATATCTGTAGGTCAATTTGAAGCCAGTGATACCCTGAAAGTGGTCATGATAACAACAAAAAGCATGCCTAGCTCAACGCCCAAGTTGATCATACTTCCCACACTAATTGCCTGAGGAAAGCATGCACATTCTAGGTGGAAATACCATTTACTTCAGTTGCAGCTATTCTGTATGTCAATCACTCAGTGAAAGATTAAGAAATATCCAAAGAAACGAGGGAAAATTATTTTAAAGAGACAAAGCAATCAACACAAAAAAAACAGGGTCTGAAAATAGCTATGAGTAATTTGTTAAAGGATTTAGTGCTAATAATGCACAATATGCATAAACAGATGGGGAAATTTACTAAAGCAATGAAAAACATACAAACAAATTAAATGGAAATGTTAGAATAATAATGCTTAAAATTATGTCAGAGATAAGCAATTATGTGATTATGTAATTAATTATTTATATCTCACTAGGAAATGAATTGCAATGAACTTGAGGAGAGGTAAGTCAGAAGAAATTATTTGAAAACACAAGAGGAAAGTGTATGAGAGCATCTGAGAGCTGTATGAAAATACCACCTAATGCAAAATATGTGTAATTGTATTCCCAGAAATAGAAAAGAGAAAAAATTAAAACTGAAGAAATATATGAATGGATAAAGATTAAAAATTTTCCAAAAATAATGAAAGATATAAAAATACAGATTCAAGAAAGGCAAAAAACGTCTATGCAGGAAAAATGTCAGACAAATAGACACCATCACATGTTTTCCAAATGTGTCAAAGATGAAGAGAAACTACTGAAGAAAATCAATGATAGAAAATATATTACATGCAGAAGAATAACCAAGAATTACAATAGGTTTCTTAGAAGAAACAATGCAAGCTAGCAGAAAAATATAGTGATATATTTTAATATCTGGCAAAAAAAACTATCAATCTCCATTTTTATACCCAGCAAAATTTTTTTCAAAAGGTAAGATGAAATAACTTTCAAAACATAAACAAAAAAGCTGGTCAAGAATAGCCAAAGCAATCAGTAGCAAGAAGAATAATACAGGAAGCATCATAATACTAGAACTTAAATTATACTACAGAGATATAGTAACAAAAACAGCATGGTATTGGCACCAAAACTGACATGAAGACCAATGGAACAGAATAAAAACACACAGAGACACACCCACATATATACAGTTATCTCTTACTAGACAAAGGTGCCATAAACATACATTGGAGAAAAGATAGCCTCTTCAACAAATGATGCTGGGAAACTGGAAATCCATATGTAATGGAATGAAATTGAATCCCTGACTCTCTCTCTACACAAAACTCAACTCTAAGTGAATCAAGGACCTAAGATTAGATCAGAGACCCCGCACTTACAAGAAGAAAAAGTAGGCCCAACTCTCCATCATGTTGGCTTAGGAACCAAATTCCTCAACAAGACTCCTAAAGTGCAAAAAGTAAAATCAAGAAACAATCAATGGGATGATAAAAAACTGAAAAGCTTCTTCAAAGCAAAGGAAACAATCAAGAATGTAAAAAGAGAACCTACAGAATGTGAGAAAATCTTTACCACCTGTACCACAGATAGAGCATTAATCTCCAGGCTATACAAAGAACACAAAAAACTTAACACAGAAAAATAAAGAACCCAATCAATAAATGGGCAAAGGAACTGAACAGACACTTCACAGAAGAAGAAATACAATCAACAAATATATAAGGAAATTTCAACTTGTTTTGAAAGTTATTTCATCTTACCTTTTGAAAATTTCAGCAATTAGATAAAAGCAAATTAAAATTACACTGAGATTTCATCTCACTCCAGTCAGAATGGCAATTATCAAGAATACAAGTAGCAAAAAATGTCAGTGAAGATGTGGAGAGAAAAGTACTCTTTTACATTGTTGGTGAGTTGGCAAATTGGTGCAACCACTGTGGAAAGCAGTATGGCGATTCTTTAGAAAACCTGAAATGGAACCACCATTTGATCCAGTTATCCCACTTCTCAGTCTATACCCAAAAGATTTAAACACAGCATAGTACAATGATATAATCACATCAATGTTTATAGCAGTCCAACTCACAATAGCCAAGCTATGGAAACAACCTAGGTTTCCTTCAACAAATAAATGGATAAAGAAAATTTGGTATATATACACAATGGAAAATTAGCCATAAAGAAGAATGAAATAATGACATTTGCTGGTAAATGGATGGAACTGGAGAATATCATGCTAAGTGAAATAAGCCAATCCTAAAAAATCAAAATGCTCAAAGTCCTCACTGATATGTGGATGCTAACCCACAACAAGGGAAGGTGGGGAGGGGAAGAATAAAAATTCATGGGATTAAACAGGGAGAATGGAGGGAAGGGAGTGGGGAGGGAAGTAGGAAGGACAGTACAATTAATTGGACAGAACTTTCCTAGCCTTGTGTTTGAATAAACAACCAGGGTAACTCTGAATCATGCACAACCACAAGAACAGGATCCTAAATAGAGTAAGTTATACTCTATGTATGTATAAGTTGCCAAAATATATTCTGCTGTCATATATAAAAAAAGAAATATAAAACTTTCTCTGAAAGAAGAAAATTTAGAGATTCAAAAAAGGACTCAAGAATGTTAAGAAAGGCTCCTCCCTTTTTCAAAACAATAAAAATAATAATCATAACCAAAAACTAAGTAAAATATCTACTGTTAAAATATTTTTTCAAAAAAGATGGTCAGCATATCTGTGCTACAGTAAATATTAAAGGACATTTTTAACTAACACAAATATGATTCAAGACAGAAAGTTGACGTTCTATTATATTAAATTATATTTAATGTTTTCCAGAAATTCGAGATTAACAAATTTTTAAAAATAGCAAAATAAATAGCAAATTATTAAAATTATTAAAAAGCAAAGCCAAAGTATATGCCGTCTTTAAAAATATGCCTTAAATATAAATACTAAATGAAAGGAGATAGAAAAATGAATGCCTTTATGTAAATATTAAACAAAAGGAAGGGGGATTGGCTACCCAGTATCAGACAAAACAGACTTCAGAGCCTGAAATATCACCAAGGATAGAAAGAAACATTACATACCAAAAAAAAAAAAAAAAGTTTATTCATTAAAAAGACAAAGCAATCTTAATGTGAATGCACTTAATATTAGGGCTTGAAAATGACAGTTTGTGACAAAACGTCCTCTTAGAAGTACACAGAGCAAGTCAACAAAATACTAGAATGACTGTAGAAGACCCCAGTGTGAGCAAATCAACACGCCATCAAACGTATGTACTGAGCCTGGCGCAGTGGCAGCACACCTACGCCTGTAACCCCAGCACTTTGGGATACTGAGACAGGAGAATCGCGAGTTCCAAGTCAGCCTCAGCAAGGACGAGGTGCTAAGCAACTCAGCAAGACCTTGTCTCTAAATAAAACACAAAATAGGTCTGGGGATCAGTGGTCGAGTATCCCTGAGTTCAATCTCTGGTACCCACCCCCCCCAAAAAAACAAGAAAAGATAAAGAAAAAAAAAATATGTACTGCATTCAAATCTTCATGGAGATAAACTGCATTTTGTTCTATAAAAATAAGCCTCAGCTGGGTCTGGTGGTGCACAACCATAATCCCAGTGGCTCGGGAGGGTGAGGCAGGAGGATTGTGAGTTCAAAGCTAGCTCAGCAAAAGGGAGGCACTAAGCAACTCAGTGAGATTCTGTCTAAATAAAACACAAAATAGGGATGGGCATGTGGCCAAGTGGTCAAATGCCTTTTAGTTCAATCCCTGGTACCCCTCCTCAAATAAGCCTCAATATCACATAATCAAAATAATTTAAATTTTATGAACTACATTATTTGACTATAAAGAATTACAGTTTTCAATAATAGAAATGTATTTAGTAAATTTTCCTAAATTTGGACATTAAACATACAATTCTAATGAATTCCTGAGTAAAGCAAGAGATTACAGAGATATTGGAAAATACTTTGAGTTAAATGAAAATAAATATTAAACAGTAAAGTATCTGGGTGATACCTAAACAATCCTAAAGGAAAAAAATTACAAATTCAAGTATTATATTAGAAAAGAGTCTCAAATTCATGACATAAACTTTCACTTCATGATGAAACTAAAAGAACAACATGTGATGCCTATAGCAAGTAGGAAAGAAGAAAATAATAATGATAAAATCAGAAATCCATAAAACTGAAAAAGTGAGAACAATAGAAAAACAATTAAAATAAATTTTAGTGTTTAGAAAAGATCAATAAAGTTGGTAATCTTGAAGTTCAGTGGTTGACAAACTCCAGATCATTGGCAAAATCTAACCTGCACTGTGTTTTTCAAATAACATGTGTGTGTGTGTGTGTGTATGTTTTGAACATAATTGCACCATTTGTCTCAATTTTTCCATGGCTCCTTTCTTCTATAAGAAAACTGAGAGGGTGAAAGAGAGACTAATGATATGCATATTAAAATATTTATTTTATAGCCTATTATAAAAAGAATTGCCAAATTCTATCTTATTCTGGCTAAGTAATGAAGAAACAAAAGAGAGAAAAAGTAAATTTTCATTATCAGGAATTTTGAAATAGTGCACTTCACTGTAGATCCTCTAGGCTAAAATAAAGTATGATCAATATATAATTCAAAAAGTTTTATGTCAATAATTTTACAAATTATGTGAAAAAAATACAATTTTCTTGAAAGATACAAACTACCAAATCTCCTTCAGGAAGAAATGAATAACCTGAGTAGCTTTATGTCTATTAAATAAATTGAAACTCTGGCCAAAATCTTTCCCACAAAGAAATTTTCAGACCCAGATGGCTTCACTGGGGAATTGCATTGAACATGAAAGGAAGAAATGACACCATTTCTATATAAGCTTTTCCAGAAAATAGGAAAGGAAGAAACATTTCCCAACACATTTTATAATGCCAAAATTATTCTGAGATTAAAATAAAGACATTGTAAAAAAAGAAATCTACAGAGCAATATCCCTCATAACATGGATGTGAATATTCTCAACAAAATATTAGGAAACTGAATCCATCAAGATGCAAAACTATAATAAATTTTGGCCAAGAGAGTTTATACCAGGAATGAAAATATTGTTCAATATCAGAAAATCAATCAGTATAACTCAGAAGACTATTAAAGAAAAAACATACAATTATCTCAATAAATGCAGAAAGAGCCTTTAACAAAATTTGACACCTATTCATGATAAATACTCTTGGCAAACAGAATGGAAAGGAACTTCCTTAGGGTGATAAAGTTCTTCTACAACATCCTCCAGCAAATAGCACACTTAATGATAAAAGACTTTTTCCTCCTCTAGACTAAGAAAAAGCAAAAGATGTCTGTTGTCACCAATCCTACTGGGCATCATCCTAGGTATTCTATCTACTACAAACAGATTGGGTTTGGGTGAGAGAATGTATATTGATTTTAAAAGAAGAAACAAAACTATCTCTATTTGCAGACTAATAATCATCTAAGTAAAAAATCCCAAAGAATCTACAAATAAACTTCTAAGACAAATAAGTGAATTCAACAAGGTCACAAAACAGGTCAATAATAAAAATCAATTGTAGTTCTCTATGCTAGCAATGAATAACCAGAAATTAACTTTCAAAAGTATGTTTCACAATAGCACTAAAAACATATAATAGTTGGGCATACATCTAAGAACACAGAAACATGATGAAAACTGCAACACAGAGAGAAGGGAATCAAAGAAAGCCTCAAATAAATGCTGAGATACTGTGCTCATTGGCTGGAAAATTCAATATTGTTAAAAGGTCGATTTTTCTGAAACTGATGTATAGATTCAAGTAATCCTAATCGAAATCCCAGCAAGATATCTTGTTGAAACATACAAGCTAAGTTTAAAATTCACATGGAATGATAAAATAACTGTAATATCCCCTCCCCAAAATATGTGAAAATGGACAACAGAACTGGAGGACTCATACTCCTTGATTTTCAGACTCACTGTGTAGGCAAGAAAGTATGGTGTTGGTTGTACAGCAGAGAGCTCAGACATAGGCTCAAGTAAATTTACTCATCTGATCTTTCCCAAAGATATAAAAGCAAACCAATGGAGAAAGGGCAGTCTTTATAATAAATGGTGTTAGTTCAATTAGACATACACAGGCAATGAGGAGGAGGAGGAAGAAAGAAAACTTGACTTAAAACATTAAATTTCCCATTAGAAACATAGGAGCAAATCTTTATAACCTTAGATTATGCAAAGATTTCTTAAATACAATACCAAAATAGAAGTACAAATGGCAACAGATATATGAAAAAGTATTCAACATCTTTAGCAATCAGGGAAATGTGAATCAAAACTACAGTGAGATTTCATTTAACTACAAGTAGAACAGAAAGTTTTAAGAATACAAGTAGCATAAATATTGGTAAGGATTCAGGGAAAGGGGAATTTCTGCACACTGTTGGTGGGAATGTAAATTAGTACAACCACTATGGAAGTCAGTATGGAGGTTGCTCAAAAGACTAGGAATAGAACCACCATTGACCCAGCTGTACCAACTCTTTAGTATTTATCCAAAAGAGTTAAAGTCAGCATCCTATAGCAATACATGCATAACCATGTTTATAGCTGCACAATAGACAAACTATTGTTTGGTGAATGGATAAAGAAAATGTGCTATATCTACACAAAAGAATTTGATTCAGCCATAAAGAAGAGGGAAATTATGTCATTTGCAGGAAAACAGCTGGAACTGGAGAGCATCATATTAAACAAAATAAGCCAGATTCAGAAAGCCAAAGTTTGCATGAATTCTCTCGTATGTGGAAGCTAGAGAGAAAAAAAGGAAAAAAAAAAAAACTAATAAAAATAGATAGGAAACTAGTAGGGTAGAGGAAGGAGGCCACAGGGTGGAAGTATTGGGGAAGAAAATTTGAAAACAAAAATAACTGAAATGGGGAACAGATCTCAAATTGATCATTATGTTATGTGCACATGTCACAACAAATTCCCCTATTATGGATAATTATTATGCATCAATACACTTTTAATATACCATTTAAATATATAATGTCCATAATAGAAAAAACTGATAAGTTGAACTGCGTCAAAACTATACACATCTGCTCTTCAAAAGACAGTTACGAAAATTTTAAAAAACCACAGACTGAGAGAAAACATTCATTTGCAAAACACATGTTCAATAACAGACCTGTATTCAGAATATATAAAGAACTAATGAAACTCAATACTAAGAAAACAAGCGATCCATTTTTTGAAAGAGTCTTGAATGGACACATCATTAAAAAATGATATGTGGATGAGCACATGAAAAGATTTTTGAAATTATTATTCATTGGGAAAATGTGAAACAAACGCTAAATGATGTACCACTGCACACTTTTAGATTTTAATTTTAAGTGCAGTGGAAAACTACTGGCATTGCTAAAGCAAGGAGGTTACAAGAGCTCAGCAACATTTCTTGAGATCATTCTATTTGTGCAGAATAGGGAGGTGACTGTGGAAGCAGGAGATGATCGAGGGGTCTGTTGTCATTCTGGGGGAAATAATGTCTTTGACTAAGGTGGAAATGAAGAGCTAACTTTCATCTGAGCTTGAGCTAACTTTCTAGTGGAGGACATGCAGTGGACTGGATGTGTAGGGAGGAGGAAAGGAAGAAAGCAGAAGAAGTGAAAGATTATATGACATCATCTTGATGTGCTAATGGTATTACTCTGAGAATAAAAAAAAATATGGTGGATTCATTTTCAGAAGACAGCAGTTAGCTTTAAATGTAAAATGATTTGGGATGGAGGAAAGGCAGTTGGAGGGAAGAAGAGAATAAAAAGTTAAAAGCAGTTTACACCAAGTGTAAAAATTCCCAGCCCCTTGACAAACAGGAGGTGAGAAGGAAGAGACCCAACCTGATCAACTGAGATAAACTGTATACTCAAAAAGCACTCAATCCACGGGGACGTTCCAGCCACAAAAGAATAAAGGGAGGTGGGGACAACTATATTTCTTTAAATAACCCAATAGGAGACAGTAAAACCTAGGTGATGTATGGGAAGATTGTGCACCCTATATTACTTGGCCAGTGAAGAACCAGAGCAGAGATCTAGAGAATAAAACACTGGTTGTACCTAATCTGTGGCTCCCTGATCCCCAGGCATTTGATCTTGCAAGAAGATTGTCATTAAAATAAAGCCTCACTTTTTGCTGTACTTTGCGTCCATTCTTTGGACAGATGAGCATGTTTTCCACAATATGTGCATGCAAATATCCAAACTCATCAAATTGTTCACACTAAAAATGTGCAATAGGGCTGGAGTTATAGCTCAGTGGTGGAGCACTTCCCTCACATGTGTGAGACTCTGGGTTCGATCCTCAGCACCACATAAAAAGAAATAAATAAAACAAAGGTAATGTGTCCATTTACAACTAGAAATATTTTTAAAATGTGTAATACTTTGCATAAGAATTATACCTCAAAAAATCAGGCACACACCTGTAATCCTAGATATTCAGTAGACAAAGCGAGATGATCACAGATTCAATACCAGCCTGAACAACTTGGCAAGACCCTGTCTCAAAGATAGATAGATAGATAGATAGATAGATAGATAGATAGATAGATAGATAGATAGATGACTGAGGATGTAGCTCAGTGACAGAATGCCTCAGGGTTTAATCTTCAGCACTACAAAAAAAATTATAAATTCTAATTCCTGATCTCAAGTATATTCTGACCTACTTAAGAGGAAGAATTAAAAATTCATGAGTAGTGATACAGTAATAAAAAATAAAACTGGTTAAAAAAAGCATTTAGCATAACACCAAAAATGCCACATGGTTTTTGTATGCAGGTTGTCAAACATGAGGGTCAGACACAGAGCTGACTTCAGAGGACAGGGTGACCTCTGTGTGAGGTCCTCTTGGAACATTTCTTGGTAGCAAGAGGACTTGGTCTTCATGCAGAGTACTGGGGATACTAGTATCCCCAGTACTATGGATATATTCCATAGGAAGATGCAGAGCTATACAAAATGTACCTCTTCACCCTACCTCAAGGGGAAATTCATAATTTCCTTTGAGAAACAGCTATGGGGGGAATAAAAAAATAATATTTAAAAAATCAATGGCAACCTTAAACAATAGTTCCGTAGAACTTTCTCACCATAGACGCTGTCGTTAAAAGTACAAAAATGAATATGGGCTCATTCAGGCATTCTGTCTCTCTGAAAGACCCTTTCTGGGCAGAGATGAGAACCTGACTTTGCCTTTGATTCTCTAATTTGTAAAGTCCATAAAGAACATGCAGAATGACAAATAGCATGTGAGCAGGCCATGTCTTTTGTACCAAGACCCACTTTTTACTTAACCTTGTCCCGGACAAACAACTTTTGTTCCATTAGCCAAAGATCAAAGTTATGTTCACCATGCACCCCTTTTCATACAAAAATATTTTGGTCTGCACTATTACTAGACAGATCTGATACAGCCTACCTGTGCTATTATTCTTTTAAATTTCCCCAAAGCAAATAAAAAAAGCTTTTTAGATTAGAAGTGTCTGTTTGCAAATAGCCTGCTGTGTCAGTCCAGCCTTAAATAGACACCTATGTGACCACCTTCTGATAGAAGGGGATGTAAAAAGATACAGTTCCCCTGGGAGGTGATTGAGGCCAATGCTCACCTCTATGTGCTAACAAATTGGATAGCCCTTTTTAAGGCCAAGTGGGACTAAGCTGAGGAGCAGAGCACACCTGTTTATGAAAAAGGACACCAAGTCTCACTGCATGTTTATCACCACATTGATGACATTGGTGGTGAGTTGATTCTACAATGAAAAAGCAAAAGAATGCAAAATAGCAGTAATCAGAAAATGTTACAGTCTAAGACTCCTTTTCCATGAGGGTGTACTTTTCATCTCAGATGTGACCCAGAAATGACTCCCCTTGACAACCTCCAGAATGGAATGGACATATCACCCAACATTTTTCTTTATCACAACTGATTTCCACAATGGGGAGATGACAGAGGCCAGAGGGAAGGAGAAAGAACAAAGAGAAAGAGAAAGTGAAAGCAAACATCTTTAGAAAAATACAAGGCCAGAGACAGGTCATTGCTTAGTTTAAAAAAAAAAAAAAAAAGGCAGATGGCAACCATTCTGTGAGAAACAGATGATGAAGAACTCTTGACAGGATTTTCTGGGAGGGTGTACTTAGAAGCATTGTACACAGGCTCCTGGTATGTTCTGGGACCCTGTGTGCCCAGAAGTATTTCATATAGGCTACGGGAATGTTCAGACAGATGAAAGAAACTGAAGTCAATTCCTAATGAGAAATGGTTGAAGATTAAAACAGTGCTGCCAAGGCAGTGCTGGAGTTGACCAAACTCTCCCTTCCCCTTGGCACTCAGGCATCCTCTGCCTGGTGAGCATGCCTCTGGATGTATGTATGTCTGGTTACTCGATGCTGTTCACATCTCACATCTCAGAATAGTCTTTGCCTAATGCAAAGCCACATCTTTCCTCACTTTCTGTAGCAACAGGAACAAAGGGACAGAAATCTCTCTATGCATTTTCAATGCAGGTACTTGAATATAAGAAATTGGGATGGGAATAGCAAAGACAGTAGAATGAATCAGACATAACTTTCCTATGGTCATATATGAATACATGATCAGTGTAATTCCACATCATATACAACCACAAGAATGGGAATTTATACTCCATGTGTGCATAATATGTTAAAATACATTCTTCTATCATGTACAGTTAAAAAGAACAAATAAAACAACTTTTAAAAGTTAAGAAAGACTAAGAAATAAAAATGAAGTAAACAAGTTATTAGCAATTGTGAGGAACAGTTTCTATCCCCCAAGGACTTGAAGAACAAATGAAAAAGGCAGTGTTAGGGGAAGATAGGATCACAGGAAGAACATCTCCCCAGCCCCCCAAAATCCTGTGCTGTGGAGGCAAATGGTGGGTGTGACACATGGCCATATAGTAGGGCAGGCAAAGAAGTGAGATTATGTGTTGTTTGCATTTTTTTTTTGTCTGTGAATTATGATGCTTTGGCTCCTTAAAAAAATAACACCTTTCTTGGTCTTCAAAATGGCAGAATAGAGAATCCCTTTCCTGGCTGCTCTGTGGTGTGAAACCAAGAAAGCAGATAGGCAGCTTCTCAGCCAGGTGGGTAGACATAAAAAATAAGGAGGGGGGACTTTACTGGAATTTAATATTATACGTTCAAAGCAGATTGGGGACAAAGGAGGTTGGGTATGATAAAATAAGAAAGAAATTCCCAGTGCCATGTCCACTGCTATGGCTGGGAGGCATTAGTCAGAGTTGTCCCTAAATAATCAAAATGGAGGAACAAGGGAATTAAAGGAGCCCACATTTTAAGGAGGCCTGAGGCTTGTTTGATTGCATCCAACCCACACCTCTCCCCAATAAGTGCAGCCCAGACAACTCTGTGGAAGCAGCAAAGTTTATTGAGGAAATAGGCACACAGCCCAATCGATTGGGGTCAGCTCTCCTTTCCTTCAGAGAGTGACCCCAAAATGAGGGTTTCAGAGGTTATTATAGGGTTGGCGAGTTACATGACTTGGGAAAACAGAATTTGGCAAATATGCAACCTATAGTTATTTACAGTTCAACTGTGATGGTGCCTCCTATGTCCCCTTTCAGTTCCTGAAACGTTAGGTAACTGGCCAAGGGGCCTGGCAGCCTGTGGTTTGCCCCATCCATGAGAAGCAAGCCTAGAAAACCATTAACCACAGAAGCACAAAAAGCAGGCCTGAGCCAGAGTGACCCCATTTTGAGTTTGGATTTTATAGTTTGTGTATGGAGAATTTAGAGATCAAAGACACTGCACAACTAAACTGAAAGACATGCTACACAATATCCTTGTGTGGTAAAGAAGCCACCATCTCTCCAGGCTGTGTAGCCGACAGAAGAGGAACCATTTTGCAGTCATAGCTCAGGGACTGGCAGCTGGGGAAGCTGATTCCTGGAAAACTCAAGTTTGACCTGAAATACAGGCCTGGCAAACCCACACTGCATGTCATAGAATGTGTCTAAGTGACCCGGAAAAAGTCACACATGGAGAGAGGTTTACAAAGAGGACAACTTATTGTGGAAACCCACCTGACTCTTCCTCTTCCTCTCCAACCAGGCTGCTCTCCTCCTCCCCCTCCAACCAGGCTGCAATCAGGACTAGCTGGGAGAGACATGCCTGGCCAGGAATTTGAAAGAAGAGAACTGGAGAGACTGAGTTTGGAGACTGAACCTGACACTAGGAAACTTGGGGTCCACAGGTGATGTAGTGGACAAAGAATTGGCTCCTCCACCATGCAAGTGGAACCCAGGGGAGATTCCTGGGGTGCAGTTTTCCAGCATGAACTGGCAATTGATGGGCCCTGGAGTTGTACTGATTTAAAGTTTCCAGACCAATTCACATTCAGCAAAGAACCTGGAGCCACCTAAGCCCCACTTCTCCAGGAGTTCTGCCTATGGGATTACCCTTCTTTTCCCAGAGACCCCAGCTAACACTGCTAAGAAGGAAAGCTAAGAATTTTGAACTCTAATGGATACAACTCTTTAATTTTTCATCAACATCTTTTTTTTCTTAATTTTTTTCTTTTCTCTGGTTATAACCTTAATGGTTCAAGGACATTTATACATATTTATACTTGTTTTTTCCCTCATTTCTAACATTTTGAAACCAGTTATTTTTCATTGATTAGTATTTTGAGGACTAAGATGTTTGATTAGTATGTTTCAGATTTGTTTTGTATTCTGTTATTTTCAATGTTTAAAAATTTTATCTCTCTCTCTCTCTCTCAACACACACACACATATATATACATATATATATTCTCTCATTTATCTGCTTCCCTTGATTCTCTTTCTCTCTTTTCTTCTGATGACATCCAATCTCTATTGTTCCCTCTTTCACTCTTCTCTTAGTTTTTTACATTTAACTTGTTACTTCCTCCCTCGTAATCATCACATCTTACATCACTTCTGTTCTTTCCCAAGCCACCATTCAAAATTGTAAAACCTATTCCAAACTTACTGTTTTTACTGTGGGCAATAACTGATCATATCATTTCTGTTTATTGTGACAATCAGCATTGTAGATGTCATAGCAGAACTTTTTTTTTTTTTTGATACTGGAGATTGAACTCAGGGGCACTCGACCACTGAGCCACATCCTCAGCCCTATTTTGTGTTTTATGTAGAGACAGGGTCTCACTGAGTTGCTCAGCACCTCGCCATTGCTGAGGCTGGCTTTGAACTCGCAATTCTCCTGTCTCAGCCTCCCTAAGTGCTGGGATTACAGGCTTGAGCCACCACGCCCAGCTAACTATTTGGTTTAAAGATGTATACTGTTTGCATTGGTTGTTGTCATTTGTCTCCCCCAAATGGCATGGTACTAGAAATCTTCAGGCATACTTCAAGTCCACAGGGCAGAAACCTACTGCCTTAGATCCATATTGTTAAATGGGTAAACATTAAAAACATCATGAAAAATCAAAGAAACAAATAGCTCCAAACAAACCAACATACTTCGATAACAGAATCCATCAACACCACTGTTGATGAAATGTCAAGTAGGAATTTATAATGTACATAGTTAAACTAAACTGTAAGGTGAAGGATGACACAAGGAGTGAAATCAGAGAGAAAATAGGAAATGAAAGATTACTTCAATAAAGAGATAGAGATTTTTAAAAAATCAAGCAGAAATCCTCAAAATGAAGGAATCAGTAAACCAAATTAAAAATTCAATGGACAACATCACCAACAGACTAGACCACTTGGAAGACAGACTTTTAGACAATAAAGACAAAATATATAATCTTGAAGATAAAGTTGACCATTGAGAAAAATGTTAAGACCTTCCAAGAATTATGGGATAACCTGAAAAGATCAAATTTAAAATTTATCAGGATAGAGGAAGGCATGGAGATACAAACCAAAAGAATGCACAATCTTTGCAATGAAATAATATCAGAAAATTTCCAAAACCTAAAGAATGTAATGGAAAATCAGATACAGAAGACTTATACTACCCCAAATATACAAAATTACAACAGACCATACCAAGTCACATTATTATGAAAATGCATAACATACAGAATAAAGTCACAATTTTAAAGGCTGACAGAGAAAAATGATTTCTGATTTCTCAACTCAGACCCTCAAAACTAAGATGTCTTGTAATAATATATACCAAGCTCTGAAAGAAAATGGATGCTAGCCAAGAATACTATACCCAACAAAATGAAGCTTCAGATTTGAAGATGAAATAAAAACCTTCCATGATAAACAAAAGTTTAAACAGTTCACAACTAGAAAGCCTGTACTACAAAATATACTCAATAAAATATTTCATGAAGAAGAAATGAAAAATAAAATTGAAAACCAGAAAAGGAAGGAAGTACACTAGAAGAACAGTCAATCAAAAGAGAAACTAATCCAAAGTAAAAACCAAAAGTAAATCAAAATTAGAGGGAATAAAAATAATTTCTCAATAAAAACATTAAATGTAAATGGCCTAAACTCATCAACCAAAGCCATAGACTCACAGATTGGATTGAAAAACAAGACCCAACAATATACTGTCTCCAAGAGAGTCACATCATAGGCAAAGACAACCACAGACTAAAAGTGAAAGGATGGGAAAAATACAATTCATTCACATGGATATTGTAAACAAGCAGGGGTTTCTAGGCTCATATCAGATAAAGTGGACTCCAACCCAAAGTTAATCAGAGGAACAAAGAAGGACATTCCATACTGCTTAAAGAAATTATACATCAACAAGACATGAAAATTGTAGATATTTATACTCTAAACAATGGAGAATCTAAGTACATCAAACGAACCCTTCTCAATTACAAGAAGCAAATAGACCACAACAAAATATTACTGGGTGACTTTAACACACCTCTCTAGAAGTAAAATCAAGAATCAACAAATGGATAGATTCATACTTAGAAGCTTCTTCTCAGCAAAGGAAACAATCAAAATGTGAAGAGAATGGCTACAGAATGGGAGAAAATCTTTACCACATGCACCTCAGATAGAGCACTAATCTCCAGGATATATAAAGAACTCAAAAATCTTAACACCAAAAACAAGAACCCAATCAATAAATGGGCTGAGGAACTGAACAGACACTTCAGAGAAGAAATATAATTGATTAATAAATATATGAAAAAATGTTCAACATCTCTAGCACTTAGAGAAATGCAAGTCAAACCTACTCTAAGATTTCATATCCATCCAGTCAGAATGGCAATTATCAAAAATACAAGCAATAATAAATGTTGGTAAGGATGTGGACAAGAAGGTACACTCATACATTGCTGATGGGTCTGCAAATTGATGCAACCACTATGGAAAGCTGTATGGAGATGCTCAGAACCATTTGACCCATCTATCCCACTCCTTGGTCTATACACAGAGAACTTAAAAAACAGCATACTACAGTGATGCAGCCACATCAATGTTTATAGTAACTCAATAGCTAAAATATGGAACTAACCTAGATGCCCCTCAGATGAATGGATAAAGAAAATGCAGTATATATACACAATGGAATATTACTTGGCCTTAAAGAAGAATGAAATTATGATATCTGCAGGTAAACGGATGGAGCTGGAGAATATCATGCTCAGTGAAATAAGCCGAACCCCCAAAACCAAAGGCTGAATGTTTTCTCTGATAAGTGGATGCTGATCCGTAATGGGGAGGGGAGGGAAGAATACAGGAACTTTGGATTGGGCAGAGGGGAGTGAGAAGAGGGTGTGAGGGTGGGAAGGATGTGGAATGAGACAGACATTTGTACCCTATATACATGTATGATTACACAACCTGTGTGACTGCATCATGTACAGCCAGAGGAATGAGAATTTGTGCACCATTTGTGTACAGAGTGTCAAAATGCATTCTACTGTCATGTATAACTAATTGGAACAAATTAAAACAAAACTAAAGAAGCTAAAGGACTAAACAATACAATTAATAATTTAGACTCAACATACACATACAGAATATTTCATCCATCAATGACTGAATACACTTTTTCTCAGCATCACACAGATACTTCTCTAAAACAGATCATATCTTAGGCCACAAAGGAACTCCTAGCAAATACAAAAAATAAAGATAATACCTTGCATTTTATCACATCATAATGGAGTGAAATTAGAAATCAATGATAAAATAAAAGAATTTACTCTAGCACCTGGAGACTAAATAATACCCTGTAGAATGACCAATAGATAACAGAGGAGATAAGGGATGAAATTAAGAAATACATAGAGGTAAATGAGTACAGTGATACAAATATCAAAATCTCTGGGACACCATGAAGGCAGTGCTAAGAGAAAAGTTCATCACATCGAGTTCATTCCTTAAAAGAATAGAAAATCACCAAATAAATAACCTAATATTATCTCTCAAAGCCCTAGAAAAAGAACAGATCAACAACAAAAGCAGAAGAAAGGAAATAATTAATGAGAGCAGAAACCAATGAAATTGAAACAAAGGACTCAAAGAATTGAAACAAAAAGTTGGTTCTAAAAAAATTTGGTAACTTGCAAAAAAAAAACTTTCTGATTTAGAAGAGGCTGACATGTCAATCCTGAGCATGTCAATCATCAGAGACAGCATCAGGACAAACTCCACCTGGAGCCAGACCTCCTCTATTAGTGCCCTGCAACTCAAGAGAATATTCCTCTGCATCAATCACCTCAGAGCAACTACACAACTAGGCAACTAGGAGGACTATGTACTAGGCAAGTAAGGACTGCCTCCTAGCTCAAAGCTTGCCTGAATTATTCGAAATAGCCAATCCTAATCTCTTCAACATGCCATAGCTGTTTTCCAGTGGAAACCCTAGGGAAGACTCCTCCTAGACTCTCCCCTCACTTCTGCTGTCTTCCTCCTGACCATCCTGGGACCCTCATGGTGTCCCATGCCTCCAGTTTCTCATAACTGTGAGAACCCTGTGAACCCTGTTTCCCTGAGCTCTCCTGTGTCTTCTCTCATATTGCTATACCTGACTGACCTTCACGATAAAGGACAGGAAACGGGTTGCAGGAATGGACGAAGGACACTGGAATCCATGACTACACCTGAAAGGGAAGGCAAGCAAGACCCTTCTCCAACCTCTAAGTTCCTTTTGGCAGAGCCCCACAGAAGCCTTACAGCAAGTCAGGAAATGGCATTTTCCTGGCCCCAGCCTCCCTTCCCTGCCCTGACTCCAGCATAGAGCATAGGAAAGTCCTGGAGGGGGGCTGATAACCAAAGCATGCTCATGCTGCCTCTGTATATATCCCTTTCTGAAATTAATCATTTATTTGAGTGCTTACCTATTGCCCACTTCATCTCCATAAAATGGAGCATTAGATCAAAGAAGTAGATTGTCTCATTCGCTCTTGTATTCCCAGTGCCTCAGGTTAGAGTACTGAGTGAGTTGGTGCTTAAGAAGTACTTGCTGGGTGAATAAATAAAAATAATAATAAATATTTATAATCTTTCAAATGAATAGACTACTTGTTTAAGTTACTCTACGTTACACTGTTGCATTTCTCTGTGTTGTAGCTATTTTTGCAATTTTTTATTACTTATAAATTCCTAATGGAAGAAAGCACAGAAGGCAGAGAGGGAGGAAAAAATCTGCAGGCATTATTCAAATGACATTATTACCATCAGGATTTGGTATAAATGAAATGATAAGCAAATTAAAACTTTGGTGACCAGACAGAGTGAACCAGTTTAACTCTCCCCTGTGAAGAAGGCTTTTCTAAATGTTTTTCTGATGGGCACTCTTTTCCCACATCTGTATTCTCTTGTAAGTCAAGGCACTTCTCTGTCTCTCCCCAGGCTGACTTCCTGTGACACCAAACAAACCAGCAAACTTCTAGAATGTTCCAGCCTTGTGCACACAAGAAGCCTTTGCCCTTACTGTGCTCTGGGATTGAAAGACCCTTCCTCCCTGTGCCATCCACCAAACACTGAGACGAGTCAGGAGGTTGGAGGATACTCCTGACCTGTAAATATGGAGGAGAGGAAGTGAGAGAGAGGAGAAAGGAAGAGGAAAGGAAAGAAGAAGAGGGGACTTTGCATTCTGTGGGGAGACACACAATCTCAGTTTCTGAAGGTTCTGAAAATTAAAATCAGTCCTCTAAGTAGAACTTCAAATCATGCCTTCCAGTAGCTGAAATTTCATTTCGACAGGAACCTTCCAAGGTCTAGCCCCCCAGACAACATCTAACCTTATTACTTACATCCTGAATAAGTTACTGGACACATATGATGACCTGTTGTAAATCCCTGTCCCTTGCCGTCCCCATTGCTTTCAGATAACTTTTTTGAAGTTTGCTCATGCATGGCAATGAGGTCTTTCTTTGAGGAGCCTCTGCTTCTGCTGACCATAGGGAATTCTTGCAGATGGTGCTAGACTGTTTCCAAGTACAAAAGGAAATATGTGATCTAGGCAACCAGCCTTAGCAACTAAGGGGGGCCCTAAGCAACTCAGCAAGACCTTGTCTCAAAATTAAAAAAAAAAAAAATTTAAAAAGGGCCAAGGATGTTCTCAATGTCCCTGGAATCCCCATTACAAAAACAAAAACAAACAAACAAATAAATAAAAATAATAAAATTTAAAAAATGAGAAAGAAAGCAAACATGTAATCATGTGATCTGGATACAAAAGGAACTGGTATGAGGCACCATCCAGCCTGGGGCTGTGGAGCAGTCTCTCCCTTCCTCCCATTACAATGCTTACAAACAGGGCCCTGATTCACCTTTTGAGCCTGTAAACTTTCTCCATAAAGATTCTATAGACTCAGGATGATTTACAGTCCTTCTAGGGTCTAGATATACTATATCACTGTCAATCTTCTCCCAAGAGAAATGTCCACGTCAATATCTGTGATGCCTACAATTCCACTTCCCTCTCCAATTTCAAAACTTAAGATTCCCCTATTACCTAAATTTAATATTTTGATTGCTAAGAATCCTACAAGATTAGGGTTAATGATTCTGAGATTTTTGCAAGTTCCTCAAGTACCCTGGGACTGATGAGAAATAAAACTTCTTTAAATACATAACCCTCCACTTCATGTTTCCAAGTCTATCTTGAGTAATCGGTACACTTTGACATTTTTTTCTTCCACTCATATCTGAATACAGCTAGTTTAGTTGCCAAAGAACTCCAGAGCCAAATAAGTTAGGTAGACCTTTCTTTTCTTCCAACCACCTGTTAAAATTATATCCCCAGCCAAGAGATGGGCCCAAAGCTTCCTGCCACAATAAAAACTTTAAAGACCCTTTGTATTAGGTTTATTATCTTTGCATGTTTCAACTATTCTAAACTTTGGTCTTCATGACATAACAACTAGGATTCTGTCTCTCATTCACACTTATTTCTTAGTTATGGACACTTCATGCAAAATTTCTTTCTTTAAAAATATATATGCTTGCCAAAAAATGAAATCTTTGCATCATATATAGGGAATCATAGAGAAATATCCACTGGTAAAATAAATAAATAAGTAAGTAGCTGGGCACGGTGATGCACACCTGTGATCCCAGAAGTTCAAGAGGCTGAAGCAGGAGGATGGCGAGTTCAAAGTTAGCCTCAGAAACTTAGGGAGTCCCTAAGCAACTTAGCAAGACCCTGTCTCAAAATAAAAAAATAAAAATAAAATAAAAAGGGCTGGGGACATGGCTCAGGGATAAATCACCCCTGATTCAATGCCTGGTACAACCAGATAGATAGATAGATAGATAGATAGATAGATAGATAGATAGATAGATAGATAAAATGGTGAAAGGTAATACACATATGTGTTCCACATCAAGAAAAGAGGAAGGGATACATCTTCATGCTGGAAGTCTCCCTGCCACCTCTGCCCTCTTTGCCACTCACTTCCCTTCTTCAGTGACAGCCACTGTGATGAGTTTCTTGTGAATTTCTTGGGTTAGGGCTGCCGCTGCAACTCATCAGGCAACTCATCCCAGGAGACGCAGTGGATTTTGAAAACTTCTTTTATCTATTCAAAGAGAGAGAATATATAACACTACATTTCAACAAAATTTCAAACATCAACTATGTACAGGCTAAGAAAATTATAGAGGCAATTTTCTCACATTTCCTAATTAACTTAAAGAACTGATTACCCTGTTCTTGAAACTCTATTTCTTAATCCTTTCCTGACTTAAAAGTCCTTCAGGGACTCCCCAAAACTGACAAAATAAATTGTATCCCTTTCATCATTCACCCTTTCTACCAAAGCACTCATTTTCCAGGCCTCCTAATCAAGAGTTTCCAACTTCAGCTTTGTTCTCTAGCTCCACATCGCTGCTTCTCCTTTGGATGATTTTGTGCATACGGGCTGGTTTTTGTTCCTAGACTGCCCTTAACCCACCTAGACTTCTTAATAAATATCTCCTCATCCTTCAAAACACAACCAGGCCTCACCTCCTTCAGGAAGATTATTTTTCCTCCTCCCTCTTCCAAAGTTAATTTTCTCTCTTCTCATCACATTGGTCTCTCAGTATTTATTATTGTACTCACAACACTGCATTTTTCCTCAAAGAAAATGATCAAAGAAAGTCTTGCTGATTCCCAATGTATGTGATTCATCAAGGGGTTCTGTGATGTTGTTTATTCAAATCTATTCACAGACAAGCAAGCAGATGAAATTACCTCTTAAATTCTCCATTTACCCTCTTGAATTTGATTATGGTTTCCAGCGCTAGGAAAGCCCACTATGGCTCTAAACTGTGAGGTGTATTTTGATGATCTACCTGTTTTCTGTTCCTACTGAAATGCACTCCATTTGAAGGCAGGATCCTCTGCTCACCATGACACTGCCTGCCTTGTCCCCAGCATCATCTGCTCAGCTTCCCCGAAGTCCCTCTCAACACACAGCTTGCTTCCTTACCTCCTGCCTGCAGATACTACTTCTTACTTCTAAAATTGCCCATGGATGCCACCCCCATTTGGCTCATGCATCTCATCTTTTAAGGCGCACCTAAGCTGGCTGCTCTTCTCTGGCTCCTTTGCCACCCATGCTGATTTTCCTCTGCCCTCCCACCATACTATATTGCCATTACTTTCTGATCCTGTGCCATTAAATGAATCTCTAAGCTCCTAGGGGTCAAAGACTTTTTTTTTCTTTTCTTTATAGTCACAGGGGTTACTGAGCCTTGTACAGATAATCCTTGGTGAACATTTACCAGAGTTGTGTAACAAATTTGGTCTCCCTCCAATCATCTGCCTCTGCCTCCAGTTCTGATTCTTGGTGGTCTTTTACTACCTAACCCTCTCTTCTACCTTTACATAGGACAGAGTTACTTTAGTAAGACTCCTCGGTCATGGAGGAGCCATTCTAGGTTGAAAAGAAATTTGTCCATCTGATGGCTTGCTCTGTGGTCCCTAATAGCTTAATTTCGCCAATGAGCAGCCTCTAAGTGAGATTTCTCTCTTTGAGTAATCAGAAGTAGGAAACTACGTCCTTAGAACTCTTTCTTCTTATTCCAGCTAACCCCAAGGTGGCTATTCTTCAGTCTTTTGAACTTCAGCATCACTTGAAGCCCCTTCTGGGTCATGGCTATGCCCTATGATGGGCTCACAGCTCAGACTTTCCCATGTCTCTGAAACATATTAGCCTCAGACAACAACAGCAGACAGTGCATGGGCATTCGGGTGCAGTCCGCTCTCTGTGACCACAGCCAGATTGGGCTACATCCAAATGCACATGCTGCTTTTGAGAAACACTTTTGCTTTATACTAAAACATTACCTAGCAACTATTAAAGGATTACATATCCAATTTTGGATACTCTCTCTTAATATTTCATCAAAAGGGTGATATGGAACTATCAAAGCTACTGAAATTTAAGCTAAATAACTTCTGTGTTTTAACTTCTCTTTTGCATCTCATTAATACTTGGAGATTCAAGGAGTGGACCTAAGTCCTAAACTTTTCTGTCTATAAATCAATACTTTTCAAATATTCTTTAATAATGAGTTATCTATTCAAATAAATCTAATGCAGATTCTTAAAATGTATTTGAAAAGGCTTAATATGTTCAGTATTGATATATTTTAAACTCCACATTATAGCAATTACTGCTTAACTAATACACTAAAAATAAAAACAAGACAAAGTTCAGAAAAACTAAAATGTTTACCAGATGATTTGGGGGAAGGGAGAGTACATCAGGCCCCTGAATTTTGTATTTGTTGTATTTCATCTAAATAATACTGATGCTCACAAATATTGTTGAAAACAATTATGGTTTGAATTTTGGTGTCTTAAAATTGTTATTCCTGAGTATTAAATGTACTCAGACAATTTGGTTCACAGATGAATCTTTTACAATATCATTCAAAGCTAAATAGGTATATCAGTACTATTTACAGCATAACATTACCACTATGGGATATGCAACCATATTTACTTATACCAGCTTCCATAATAAGACAAAGGAATGCCTACATTTAAGAGAATAAAAGTATAAATCTATGATTTCCCTACAAAAAGACCAAATACAGAACCAGGGGCAAGAAAACCTTAAATTTAATATCTGCACAAAAATAATTGCATTAGCAACATTGCCAAAGGTTAGGTCTGTGCTAGTAAGTCAAACTTAGGTATACAGCATATTTGATGGTCTGTTCTTAACTTTTATCTTGATTTTAAATATTTTTATAAGATAGTTGACATATTAAAGTGTATATTTTTAAAAAGCAAAAGATGTTTATAAAATTCTTGTACCTGGCCATCATTGCTTGATGGCCATTCTGCATGAGAGAATCTTTTTCTCTCATTCCCATCACCTCTCTGTAGGGGATAAAAATAGTTCCATGTTTAGTACTGACCTCTTTGTCTTTCAGTCTTGCTGAGACTTACCACCTGACATCTAGGGAAAAAAATCTTATAGCATGGATAAAACCTACTTATCTTTTTTCTAAAACAAAGTTTCCAACTTTCCTGACAGAACTTGGCACCTCTTTCTGCCTTATCTCCTACAATAGCTATTCTCTGGAACATAAATTTTGGCAACTAATTAATTTCTGTTCTGTAGGTTCTATAAGTAATTTAAATTTGTAAATTTTATCTCTGAGACAATTTATAGAACTTGAGGACATGGACTGGAGCCCATTCTTCTCCTATTCCCCTAGCCATAGTAACAATGCCAAGTTCAAAGGAAGTATTCAATACATGCTTTAAATTATAATTGGATCAAACAATATTTTAGAGTTGATCTATAACCCTTCTCAGAACACATTGATTATGATTTCTAATATAAGAGGCACCATTGTAACAATAGTACTTGTCATTGAAATCTCTTCCTTTTACTCAGCTCATAGTATCTTCCTGGTTTCACCATGTTTTCCTTCAAAGGATATCTTGGAGAGGAGGTAAAAGTAGAACCTTCGGATATACCTGGGCTAGAAAAACTTCCATCTGTCACTTCAGATCCATTTGTGATTGGGAATGCCCTTCACTCTGCCAATGCTCATGAAAATGAGAAAATGAAGATCTACGGAGGTTGAAGAACAATATGCAACAATATTTATCCTTCTCACAAAGCCCCTACTGGCTACTTGTGGGACTGTGCCTATGCAGGCCTCCTACAAAGAGTAAGGAACTTGTCTCCACATTGGCACCTTTGCAGTAAGCCAGTAGTAATGCCTCAGCTCTGGGTGAGTCAGTAATTTTATCTTTTGCCAAGACATTAGGCCACAGTGAGTTTCTGTTTCTTATCTCTGATCTGAAATGAACTCTAAAATAAATGGTGCCATGTTTTGCCATGACAGACAGCTGGATCTCGAAAACCCATATTAAGTGATGCTGAAAGAATTTCTCAAAAGGCTATGCAGAAAATAAAAGAAAGCAGGGCTGGGGTTGTGGCTCAGCAGTGAGCACTTGCCTCACATATGTGAGGCACTGGGTTCGATCCTCAGCACCACATAAAATAAATAGAGATATTGTGTTCATCTACAACTAAAAAAAAATTTAAAAAAATAAAATAAAGGCAAACAAGAGTTATCCATTATTGAATTCTTGCTGTATACCAGGCAAATGTCCATCTACTACTAGGTAATGGCCACAGACATCTTGCAATTGAGGTTAATCAGTGCCTATTTTTCCAATGGGAGTAAACTCCCTTCCCACAGAGCACAGCTCTTAAATGACATGTCTGAACTTGGCTGTCACCTATGCAACTTCCACGTGCACTTTCTCCAGCTATCCACTTTCTCTTTCTCTCCACACTATTGTAGAAGAGAACAGAAGTAATTTTTTCTCTACCCTTCTCAGCTGGGCCCCCTGTAAACAAAAGGTAGATTCACAAGAAACAAACAGGCAGAAGTTTATTAGCATGTACATTTCATGCATGCATGAGAGAGAACTAAAGGAAAGAGAACTTTCAAGGAGGAGACTTAAAAATGCTGCCTGGTATAGCATCTTCAACAAGGAACAATACATTTTTAGAGATATGAAAGGACAAAGCAACTTGAGCTTCCAGGAACAGCAACTGTGGGATGGCAAACATATAGGAAACTTATGTTAAATAAGTGCTAGCTGGTAAGTTTGTTATGTAAATCCCTCTGGTGCTGTCTCCAGGGCCATCAAAGGTCCAAAGTTATTTTTTTCAATCATGGTAGAGAAGCAAGGAGGAGACATACCTTTGTGAATTTATGTCCTACTAAACTATTTGTCTAAAAGACAAATAAGGGGAGAGCAGAGAGCTTTTCTCACATCTGCTTTTTATCAGTTGCCTCCAGTCCAAAATAATCCTTTGACCAAAGTGACATGTTTTGAGACCAGTGTATTCTGCTACCCTGCGTGGCAGAATAAGCCATTTCTAAAAAAAATTGCACCCACAGTACATGGTGAAATGTTCTAGTGAACAGACTGAATAATTATCAAAGTGCTAAACTTTACTAGTTTGGGGAGGTCTGGTTGTCAGACACAAGAAGTAGTTTGCTAGCTATGATGGGCTTCTTTCAGAAAAGAGATAAATGAAAACTCATCCACTTTTGAGATAGCTGGGAACATAGTGATTTTGTCACAAGAGTGTCATTTAATTTTAAAATAATTCTGAGTATGGACTTCAATTTCCTAGGTGAAGAAGAATGCTCAGCAAGAGCTCAAGGAGCTGTGCTTTCATAGGTGGAGGAGGAACAAAAGGGCAAGGCCATCTTCTGACTTTTGTAGAGAAATGGTAGCTTTCCTAACTGTTTGCTTTTCCTTAACAAATGGCCATGTATTTAGTATTTCTAAATGCAGACTTTTTTAATCTGCTACTGTTTCATTTCATGTTCATTTAATAGATATGTTTAGTTTGATCCTTACCTCTTAATGGGAATTAATCCAAGAGGGCACACACTTTATTGAATACAGAAAAATAATAAAATAAAAAGACTGAATGTAAAGTTAAGCTGGTCCCCATCTAGGCTTCTTGGCGAGAACTGTCTCACTGAGAGATGCCCCATCAGCCAGCAGTGCTCAAGGCTCAGTGGGAGGCCTACATCAGACAAAAAGAATGCGATAGAGAGATGGATTGTGTACGTGGAACTTGGGGGTAACTTCATGAGATTGAACAAAAAATTCTAGGTGGGTGAATTTCATATGATTTGAAATAAAGTTGAAATTGGACAGTGATACATGTCAGCAGCCAGCTTAGATAATTGAGACCAAATATTAATTTGGATTTTGATATGAATCTAGGGATCACAGATAACACAAACCACTCTTTTGAGTGGATGAAAATTCTCTGTGATCCTATGCAAATTGGTAAACTGAGAGAAAGAAAACATTAGATATTGCAGAATAAACTGCAGGAATAAAAAGTTTAACACATAAACAAACCCCAGAATATTTGCCTAGAAGAGAGAATCACAAGTAGGGACTGAGTATCAATGCTCATCAAACACCTCTTTTTTTTTTTTTAATATTTTTTTAGTTGTAGATGGACACAATGTCTTTATTTTATTGCTTTGTATGTG